>JABFPP010000209.1:0-10761 GCA_022817365.1 Mallateleia sp. ZL-2020
GGCAATTTTGTCGGTCCCTGTACAAGAAACCTAATTTACAAAACCATGATAGCTCCGCATATGGAATATTGCTCAACAGTCCTCCTGTACGCCAACCAGGAGGAAATAGATAAATTGCAGAAATTACAGAATCGAGCAATGAGGATAATTTTACACTGTGATATATATACTTCGACGCGGGAAATGAGAAATTGTTTAAATTTTTTAACTATTGACGAGCGAATAAAGCGAAATGTTTTAATTTTAATATATAAAATGATAAACAACGACATTGCTCCAGAAATGTGCGTCAAAATTGATTATGTAGGTAATAGGACAAATAGAAATACTCGTCAAAGCGCCGACCTAGCATTGCCCTTCAAACGCACTCTGGCGGCACAACGAACACTATTTTACAACGGTTTTAAATTGTACAATCAGCTGCCGCCAGAAGTAAAAAGCGCGCCGACTTTAAATACTTTTAAAAGACGAATTGTAGAATATCTAAGACAGGAGAGATGATTTTAACATGTGTAATTTATTTATTTATTAATATTATTTTAATGTTAATTTATTTATTTATTATATGCGTGGAATCGTGGATGTCTAGATGTTCTATTTATTTGTCTTTGTCAGGTATTAATTTATTTGTGTAGTCCCCTAATTTATTTGTCTAGTCTTTTAATTTATTCAACTGTCGTCGTGATACTTATTTTTTGTGATTGTATATTCTATTTTTGTATATATTTATTTATTTTTTGTAAATTTTTGATATTGTATTTTATAAGATCTGTGAAATGTTTATATACACTGTTGACGATTGAAAGTTTTAACACTATGTTGTAAACCTGCTGAAATATTGTAAAGCAATTATTTTTATATATTGTAAAACATTTAATTTTATATTTTATTATTGTAAAACTTTGATTGTAAATTTCAACTAGCTGAGAAGGCTAAAATAAACGCAGTCAGTCAGTCAGTCTCTCTCTCAAGTAAGTTTCACGAACGCACGTTAAATTTTGTTCGTCAACTTGTTATGTTAATTAATTGTTCATACTGTTATAAATTTACCATATTCATCGTCCAATTTGTTTGTTGCACCTATGTGCACATTTACAATTGTTTGCAACCTGTTTGTGTCGATTAAAACAGTATAATTCATTATCTGAATCGTCTGTCTCATTTCTAACCTCACTTTGAGTCGACACTTTTTGCTGCTGGATATCGCCTTTTGGCGGTGTTTTTTCAGGTTGCTCATTGCGCATGATATGAGCACGTCCACAGGAGACTTCATTGGACGTGTTCTTTACTTGTTTGTCGAGAATCTGGATCATCTTTTGCTGTAATCATCAGTTGCTTCATGTTTAACTAAACGTCAACGAGATTTATTTTGAACATATTGCTGCTGTATATTGCCTACGGGCTGTTTTTGTTTCAGGCAGCTCAATGCGAATTTTTTGAGCACGTTCCTGGGCTTGTTTCTCGAGCAACGTGCTTTATCAGTTATTAATTATATATATTAACATCCAATGTCATAGTACAACTTTTACTTGAAGGATGATCTTGGGCTTATTACCTGGATATTAATTGCAGTGCAAAACCTTCTATTGGGACTACTTTCAGCTAATCTTATTCCTGTAATGACGGCAACAATTCTCCTTCGAACAGATCATTGTTCTTAAACTTCGCCTGGATTCCAGTACTTTATTTATTTATTTTGTTATTTTCGCTTTTATACACGTTATTTCTATAATATTTTACTATTTAAATATTTTATTTCTGATCTATTCGAAAAGTCGTTTATTCCATTATTGTTACTTTATATTTCATCATACATATTTATTCATTTTTGATTAATTAATGATAGTTGGTTTTAATCAAAATTGATCGAAAATTTCGAATGGATTGGAATTTGATGGGCATTTGATGATTGCACTTAATCACACAAATTATTGAGATTTTTTACAATTTATGTTGATATAATATTAATTATATTTGATTGCGCTGGTTCCTACCTTACCGATCTATTCGATATAACTAATTTTATATTTTCTTTATAATACTTATTATTATTTAATGTTTATTTAATTCTATAACCTATAATATTATTATCGTGTTTTTTTTTCTCATAATATTTGATAAGATTAATTTTCATTCAATTTACAATTATTAATTATTACTTTATTTTGTAAAGCTCTCATCATTTGACTTTAATTTGTCATGTAATGGTTGAATGGATTGGAGAGGAAGGGACATTTTGAAAGAACATCGTAATGCAAATATATTTCAAATTCATTCATATTTATTCATTTACTCTTTTACATTTAATAATTTAACTTACATTTTCTTTATATGCTCACTTTGTCTATTAGACGCTTTAAGCCACTGTACACACATGCGAAAATATTTGCGGCACTACACTTTTTTTCTTCAAGACACTCGATTGACGTTTTACTTTACTTATCGCGTACTCGCTTTATTTCTCGTGTACTCGCGTATCCGTAACATTTCGCGAAACTGATATCAGCTGTTACATGTCATCGATTTGGTTTGTGCGCGATCAGTTAATTCAGGCGGTTTCATTCTCTTTATTGCTAGGGAATTTTCGTGGTACCAACCGTCTCTGAGCGTAGCCATTTATATAAATTTCTAATTTACCGACATTCGTAGTGAAAAGTGTTGGATAAATTAATTCACTTTCAATTTTTGTATTGATTCGTCTTAATTTATTTAATTGTTAGTATCGTAAATGTTATTAATCTATTAATTTTTTATTGTAATTATTTATATCATTTTGGTATATAGAATTGTCTCTATTTTTTATTTATTTATTTAAATCATTCAGTATTGTAAATTATTAGTCTTTCTATGTTCTTGTTGTATATATTTATTAATCATTAGTATAATTTATTATTATTTATTTATTATTATTTCCTGTATATTTTAATTAGTTAATTTATTTTATTTATATTTTGTCTTAGATATTTTATTATCTTATTCGTGTATGTCCTAACTATAATTTATTTGTTATATATTTATTTATTTAATTACTTTTATTTAATTAATTGTTTATTCACTATTTATTTATTTATTTAATTTATCTTTTCTAAATTCATTGCAATGTCGGATAAATGCGTCAAGTGCTACAAAACTGTTACAAGAGATAAATTTATATGTAAAATCTGCGACGCATTGTTTCATCCGGGATGTGGTGCTCCATCGATGATGGAATGTGATGGTGAGCTCCTTGAGGGTTGTTTACGCTGCAAAAGAGACTTAAATCGAAAAAGAGTTACACCTCGTGAGCAATCTGATTCTGCAACACCTTCTGATATGGATGTATCAATGATTGATTCTCCAAGCGTACCTTCTGATTCTGATTGTCCTGATCTTCGCTCACTTTTACAATCTATTGCTACTAAAGTTGAATGTCTGCCAAAATTAGAATCCAAAATTGAAAATCAAATTGCCGAATTTAAACAACTAAAAGATGACCTCGCAAAAATTAATTCGAAGTTAGATCGTGTGATTGAGCAGACAGATCTTAACACCAGTGCCATCAAAGCATTAGATTTAAACGTTAATTCACTAAATCTGCGTGTTGCGAAATTAGAGACTGATCATTCGTCGCCTGAATATCTCACGCAGGCTCAACGCACCGAAATTGCTCGTGACCTTCAGTTCTCCATGAACCGTTTGTCTGAAATTGTTATCATTGGTCTATCTGATGCGCTCCTAAACAATCAGGATGACACCCTCCGAAAACTTGCGTCCTTACTCAATGTAGAATTTCAATCCTGGCACATTGCCTATATGCGTGTTCTACCGTCAAAACGTAATGGTACCAAGGTTTTTCTTGTTAGATTTATCTCGCCTAGATTTTGCGTAAATTGGCTCAAAGCTAAAAAACTGAAGCGTGATGTCTTTTGTAATGATATTTCGCCGGGCGAACCGCGAACCAAAATTTATGTGAATGAAAGAGAAACAATTGAGGAAAGGCGTATTTTTCTGGAAGCCAAAACATACGCGAAAAATAACGCTTATCAATTTTGTTGGATGAGAAATGGTGTTGTCTTTTTGCGAAAAACACAATCCAGTAGACCTGAGAAGTATCTCTCTATTCGACCCCCCGTAAATCCCACTGATCGTGCTGTCTCTGGGGATACTTGTTCGATGTCCACTCAAAATCCTGTACCTCAATCCACTTTAAATATTGATAATCAATTATGACTCGTAAGACCCACAAATAATCTATCTCAGCAGACGTTTTCTATAAAGATCAGCCATGTAAATGCACAATCCCTGGTTTCAATTGCGCATTTTCATAATTTTTCGGCACATTTTTCCTTTAACTTTAATCATGTTATTGCTGTATCTGAAACATGGTTTCATACTGGAATTTCAAATGATGCTGTTAAACTTCCCAATTACACTCTCCTTCGTCATGACAGAAATGACAGAGTTGGAGGAGGTGTAGCTGTTTATGTCCATAACTCTATATCTGCCCGCGTACTCCTGAAATCCGAACATCATAACTTGGATTTATCCGAATTCATGCTTGTTGAAGTTGTTTCTCATAATGAAAAATTACTACTCGTAGTAGTTTATAGACCGCCCAATGTTGTTTCCCCATTTAATTTTGAAAATGTAATTGAAAATTATAATGATAAATATACTGATTTAATTATTATGGGAGACTTCAACATTGATATGTCTACAACCTCCTACTTGTCGAATCATCTACAACATTTCTGCAATACTTATGATCTACTTTTGTTAAATAAATTACCGACACATCATACTGCAACCTCGCATTCGCTCATCGATCTATGCATGGTAAATGAGGTTGAAAAAGTGGTTAGCTTTACCCAATCAGGCTTTCCTTTTCTTTCTGGTCATGAGATACTTTCTTTGGAATACGACATGCCCCCGTCACCTGTTATGCCTAACTTGATACAATACAGGGATTACAAAAATTTTTCGACTGACGATTTCCTAGAGCTGCTTCGACAAAAATCACTTGAATTTGAATTATCTCATGCACTTGATCTCTCTTTATCGATTAAGTGCATTGATGATTTAATTTCTACTTGTTTAGATGTGGTCGCGCCATTAAAATCTTTTATTCCTAATAGGCGTAAGCCCCCGTGGCTTACGTCGGATATTCTTTCGGAGATGCGGGAAAGGGACAAATTGAGAAATGTGTATCGACATAGACCTACATCTATTAACTTTGAACTCTTGAGATTTCAGAGGAACAAAGTTAATATTCTTGTTCGAGATGCTCACACAAATTTCAATTCCTCTAAACTGTCGCAAATCATCGACGCCCGTTATCTTTGGCGTGAATTGAGGAATCTGGGTATTATTCCAAATAAAAGAGGATCACGTCAAATGTTGTTCTCCCCTAATGAATTGAATGATTTTTTCATCGATTCTATTAAATTACTCATCTCCGATGCAGTGAGTGAGGACCCTGTTCTTCAGGTGACGCATTTGACGGTTCCTCCACAAATTATTACCGAATTCATTTTAGCCCCGATTTCCTCTGATATATTTCAGAAATATTTATTCAAATCCAATTCTAAATCCTCAGGCTATGATCATATGCCTATACAGTTATATCAAAGAGCTTTCCCTGTCCTGAAGGATCCTCTTCTGAATATAATTAATACTTCCATCACCACCTCTACGTTCCCAGAATCTTGGAAGAGATCATTAGTTCTACCAATCAATAAAATTGCTAATCCTTTAGCACCGGCTGATTATCGACCCATATCCTTACTTTGTTCTCTGTCAAAGATTTTGGAACGAGCTGTCCAGGAACAACTATTGGATTATATTGATGATAACGATCTTTTAGACCCATTTCAATCCGGTTTTAGACGTAATCATTCAACTCAGACGGTTCTGTTAAGACTTTTGGATGATGTTCGTCAAGCAATTGATAATAGAAAAATTACCATACTCGTTCTCTTTGATTTTTCCAAGGCATTTGATCTAGTCCAGCATAACATTTTATTGCGGAAATTAAAGCATTTGGGTTGTTCTCAATCAGCTATAGATTGGTTTGAATCATATCTTGTTGGGAGACAGCAAGCAGTTTTGAATCCAAATAAGCAGCTGAGTAATTGGCGCGTTTCTGAGACAGGGGTGCCACAAGGTTCAGTTCTTGGGCCCCTCCTTTTCGCAATTTATATAAATGATGTGGCTCTTCATCTTCGCCACTGTAAACATCTCTTATATGCTGATGATCTGCAAATTTATATACATTGTGATCCCTATGATCTGATCACTTCTTTACGGGATGTTCAGTTCGATGTAGATGCCATCTTTCAATGGGCCAATTTAAATAAACTGAAATTGAACAAAATGAAAACTAAATGCTTAATTTTAGGTTCTAGTCGATTTCTTGATGCACTTAATCCCAGTGGAATTCCTCGAATACACATAGATGGGTATGATATACCTTACGTATCTTCGGTAAAGAATCTGGGTGTTATCGTTGATGGTAAGTTATCTTGGAAACAACAAGTTGAAAACACATGTGCGGATATCTGGAAAACACTTCGACAGTTACGGTATAACGATGGATATCTTGATCGGAATTTACGTGAACATCTAATTACCTCCCTTGTGTTTCCCAAAATAGATTATTGCTGTCTTGTGATGACTAATATCACAGGTCAGTTGCAAAATAAGCTTCAGAAAGCTCTAAATGCCTGTGTTCGTTTTGTTTCACATGTGAGAGTATCGGAACACATCACTCCACATCTAAATGACTTGAACTGGCTGACCGTCGGTAACAGACGGCTCTATTTTCTGGGAATTTTAACATTTAAAATTCTAGACGGATACTCCCCTTCATATTTGAATGAGGGTTTTGTGCCTCGACAATCGCTACTTAATCGAGTTATGAGAATGGAACCAGGTCGACTTTATATTCCCTATGCCAGAACTGAATCTTTTAAAAAATCCTTCCTCGTTTCAGCCTGTGAATTCTGGAATACTCTTCCACTTGAAATTATTCAAATACCTTCCTTAACTGTATTTAAAGCTGAATTGCATCGCTACCTTCTTAATTCTCAATCCTTATTCAATTGATATTTATTATTTATTTTCACTTTTGACCACTGTCTGACTTTCATGTATTTTGCGTTCCAAGTGTACGAGACATATTAGTACTGATGTTATTGCATGTTTTTGAGTTAATTTAATTAATTTGTCTCGTACTTTTGTTTGATTGTATTGTTTGGATTGTCTTGCAGTGTGTCCTTTCGGTATTATTTATTAAAATCTATTTTTCTATTATATTTTAATTTGTATAATATTTATTATTTACCTATTTATTTATTTATTTATTTATTTCATTTATTATTTTTATTTATTATTTATTTATTTATTTATTTATTTATTTATTTATTTTTATTTAATAATTTATTTAATAATTTATTTCTTATGTGTTTGGTTACTTATTTATTTTCTGTTTTGTTATGTATTTAGTTATGTATTTATTTATTTATTTATTTATTTTATTTATTTATTTATCTACTTATCTATTTATATATTTATTTATTTATTTATTTATTTATTTATTTATTTATTTATTTTATTTATTTTATTTATTCTTCTAATTTATTTCCCTTCCTTTGTTCGGATTGAGCTTATTGAATTGAGTAGGGATGGAATTGTGATATTAAACTGGTCATTGATTTATCGCTAAGCTTCATCAGTTTCACTTCCATCGAAATGGTGATGATGTTGTTGCTTCTTTGTCGTTTCCTTTTAAATCTTAATTTTAATTTATAATTATAATCTTATATTTTACTATTATTTTATCGATTTTTCCTCAATTGTTTCCTATTTCTGCGGTTATTATTACTATGTTTAAATCGAATTATTTAATTGTATATGTTATAGCGGCCTCTAATTGGCAATATTAATAACGTAATTATTTACTTACTTCTGAAATTATTGATTCTGTATAATATGAAATTTTCCTGTATTTATTTTGAGAGAACTTTGTAATTACTGTAATTTGTCGATTTCTAAGACATGTGTAATGCTCCATAGGCTTTAGCCTAGAGATAATAAAGAATCAATCAATCAATCTCTCTCTCTCTCTCTCTCTCTCTCTCTCTCGCTTAGATATTCGCTTTAGTGCATCGTTTTTGCTTCGCTTTCATCGTTCACTCGCTATAGGTCGATTTGCGCTTCCTCGTGTTATGAAAGTGTGCATGAATGTTAACGCTGCTGCATGAATTAGCTCTGCTTCACCCCGCTATACGACAGGTGAATTTTGTACTTGGCAATTGTAGCCATATTACATTTGAATTATGCTGATATTATATCTTGGATTGTATTGCTTTCATTTGCTCAGGTTTTATTTTTCTTTTCTTTCTTCTGCTTAACGCTTATTGAATATTGCTTTATTAGAAAGAACAAAATCAAGCTCTAACCCTGCTGAGAGTCTCAAAAGGGTATACAGCTAATTCCTTTTGTTCTTTATGATAAAGAATAAATAAACTTGATTACAGCTACCAATTTTATGATTTCAGTGTATTGCGACTGAAGTTTCTTTTTTGTTTTTTGCGAGAAATCTATTTTGTTATTTTTGTATAAAGTTGCTCGACTTAATTCGAAGTTGTTTATTGAAAATAAACTCAGAATTTATTTTTGTTAAATTCAGTGTTTAACTTGATTCATACACCTCTGCATACCTGATACATCGTTAAGACCAGATAAGCTCACGAACGGTGAACAAATAAATATTGTTCGGTTTACAGTCTTACTCAGTTCGACGCTGAGTAATCCTTCCTTTCTTTGATACAAAAAAAGGGTCGGATATCGAACAATTACTCTATTACATACGGAACAAAATGGTTAATCAAACTTTCCGCGAATGGGGTATTCTAACCTAGAAATTTTGATTTTTGTCATTTCTTTTTTACTTTTTTGCGGTAAGTTACAGCTTTTTGACATCATATAACGTCTTGAAAAATCGAAAAAAAATCTTTTTTTCGTGATAAACAAAATTATCAATCAAATTAACCTAGAAATTTTTGTTTTTATTATTTTTATTTTGTTGACAGAATCTTTTTGGGTATCCATTTACAATAAAAAAAAGCTTTGTGCAAAATTAGAGCCAATTTGGAGACTTGGCCGCGCAAAGATTTTTCGAATTTTGCTGAAATGGCCATAATTATATAATCCATATTGAAAATTTTCAAACCATAAGAAATACAAGATCAAAATATAAGATCTCAAACAGTATTCAATATTGTTGTTTATGTCCTGTCTTTTTCAATAACCATGGTAAAATATTCATCATACGTCAGTCACAAATATTTACAAAACAATTTTTCAATGTGTCTATTTTTGTTTTTTTTTTTTTTTTATTTAATTTTCTTTTTAAAAGAAATGCAACATTATATATTTTATTAATGTGAAAAATACAAAATGGATCTTCATACAAAAACATTATTTGTGGCCGTCGAGATATCTTAGATACACTACGTTATCGTCGAAAAAAGTATCGAGGAACTTAAAAACACAAAATTTTAACCTCTGATATAGCTCTTCGTGGCAAATACCTTTACACAACAAAATCTTATAACGTGAGCAGAACCAACAACCTAGGCCGGGGAATGGATTAATTTTTTCTAACACTAAAGTTGTGACATCTAGTAATAAAGTGTTTATTATTATAAAGTTAATCTCGAAAAATGAAGTAAACAAATATTTTTTATTTTGTTGTATTATATATGTAGCATATCTACACTAAGCAAAACAAAAAACGCACCACTCAGATAACGACCAAAAATAGTTGATTTTCAAAGGTGGGGCATTTTTTAAATTACAACTTAGCGAAAATCTGAAAAAGTCCTCTGGAGATACAACTCTCCTCTACAGTCTCAGACCTAACCCCTTGAAAAACTGTGTTAAATACAAGAGTGTTGTCGAGTTAAAAAACTCGAAATTTTGAAATACTGCACTGAGTTTGTATCGAAAGTTCAATCAAATCTGCATGCACCATTTTGATGTTTATTCAGTCTCCTTTAAAATGGTGCAAGAAACATGCATTTTCCATGAGAAATAGCCAAGTTATGGCAATTTTAAAAAAACCCAGCGTTTTCAGGTTTTTTTCCTTGATGAAAGAAAAGTATGCTGCAACGTTCTATCCTAGCAGTATTGAAAACACTTTAAAATTATTATGGTGACATTTTCCGATAATTATGGTAGTCTTATGGGAATATTAGGGCAGTAATATGGAATCTTTGGAATTTAATGGAAGTTAATGGTTTCAGGTAAAACATTAAGGTAATATTTTATGGAAAACGTATGGAAAAATATGGGAAAAAGAAGAATTTCTTCACCCAAATAGCACTGTGCAGTGAATGCTGTGACAACGTTATGACGATTCTGTAGAGAATTTATGGAGTTTTATGAAGTTTTACAGTGTTTTGTGGTATTTTATGGATAAAAAGTGACAATTCTTTACAAACTGACATACAATACGTACAATACCTATCGTTATTGTATGGCTATCATAAACATTTCTTATGGGATTTTGTAAAGTTTAATAGAATTTTATGGGGTTTTATGAATAAACAGTGACATTTCATCACACAATGATTTTGTACCATCCCTGTACGCTTGTACTGTACGCTATGGTCATTGTATGGCTGTCATATACATTATTTATGGGGTTTCATAACATTTTATAGGATTTTATGGGGTTTCGTAAACAAATAGTGACATTTCATCACACAATGGTTTTAT
>JABFPP010000211.1:0-10743 GCA_022817365.1 Mallateleia sp. ZL-2020
ATCTCGATATTAATTTTTTTGAACGAGTTATTGCATTTTGAAATAAAAACTGCTTTTTTAGTAATTTTCAATATGAATCCATCATTGTCCTATGAATTATCTAACCTATATCACAAACAAATCGGCAAAATTGATATAAATCGTATCTGATTATATTGATGATGTGTCACGAATGTACGGTCAATTCCGAATTGATGTAACTTTAAAAAAATGGTCGAAGAAAATTAAAGATATTTGTAGCTTACAGACTATAAAAGCTTTAAAAACTTCTATTGTCTTTTGTTCTGTCCACTTCCAAACGTAAAATGTGTTGAAAAATCGCATATTTGCGTTTTTCTGTAATAAATTGATGAGCAATGACTGTATTTACGTTACTAACAATGTTTTTCGTTAGAAACAAAAGTAGAACTTCTTTCAATTAAATGTTATCAAAATATTTGTCGACGTAACATTCATTTTAAGTAAGAAAGTTTTGCTTTTTTTATAGTTTTTCATATAAATTTTTCAAGGTATTTAGTTGTCTCAAGATAAAAAAATCACCTTGTATATTTATACATATATATATATATATAAACTAATAATTTCACATTATTCACTTGAAAATATACACTGGCAGAAAAAAACTAATCACTTTTATTTTGTGAAAAATTGGTCATTTTCAAATGACCGTTATTTCGTCAATTTGCGCTATTTTTTAAATTGTAAAATGTTTTGAAAAGCTTGAACTTTCCTCTTTAAGCCTGACTAGCTCAAATTTGAGTTACTTCAAAATCCCAAGAATAAACCCTCCCATAATCATGTGTTGTTTATCAGCAGAAAAAAGAGAAGTTTGAAACTTCCTGTGAAGTTCAAACTTCATTGAATTTTCTTGTTTAACACGCATTCATGTTGCTTATTTAATTTCCTGCAAAATGAAGAAAATTAATTGAACTTCAGCTGTAAAATGGCCAAGTTACGGCCATTACGTTCATTTGATCACTTTTTCATAAAGAATCAGTGATTCCTGTCTTACTGCTCACTGAACGCCATGAACAAAGTTATGGACATGTATGAACATCTTGTGGCGATGTTATGGATATCTTATGGGAATGTTTTGTATGGTAATTCAATGTCAGCATTCCTATAACACTCCCATAAAGTTCCTATACGATAACCGTAACAATGCTCAAACATTCCCATAATAATCTCATAAAATTCCCATAAGATACCCATAATGTTCTCATAATACTTCCACAATGCTCCCATAACATTCCTATAAGATATCCATAACATCACAAGATGTCTATATATTACCATTACTTTGTACATGGCGTTCAACGAGCAGTAAGACAGGAATCACTGATTCTTTATGAAAATGTGCTCAAATGTAACATAATTTTCAAATGGCCATAACATGGCCATTTCATAGCTGAAATTCAATTTTTTTCATTTTGCAGGGCATTAAACAAACAACACGAATCCATGTTAAACAGAAATGTTCGATGAAGTTTAAACTTCACAGGAAGTTTCAAACTTCACTTTTTTCTGCCGAAAAACAACATATGCTTATGAGAGGATTTATTCATGGGGTTTTGGGGGTAGCTCAAATTAAACTAGTTAGAACACTTTACAATTTGAAAAAATTGTGTAATTTGAAGGAATGGCGATCATTTCAAAATTACCAATTTTTCGCAAAATAAACGTGATCAATTTTTTCCGCCAGTGTAATATCCTAATGTATAAAACAAAATAACTACGTGATTATTATATTTTAATATATACCTGTGGCAATAAGGAAAAAGGGAATAACTGCAATTTTCATGATTTCGAGAAAAATGCATTTAAAGTTATAAATCCTATTTTTATGAATTTAAATGTTTTGATGTTTAGTTTTTTTTCAACACTTTCGTATAAGTAAAACAGAGTTTCAGGACTTAAAATAAACATTTTATAATAATAATAAATGTTATTAAATGTTCATTTTTCATCTATTTCCTTTTTTCTAAATATTTTGCAGTTATTCCCTTTGTCCATAAATGTTTATTTATCATTCTTTTATTAATTCATTTTAGAACGTTTTCCTTTTCCTAAATAAATGAAAAATTGTACACAATTAGTATGATGTTATTTTTTGCATTGTTATATTTTTATATTAATTAATATTTTAATAACAACATATTAATAATTATATCATATATAAATAAATAATAATAATAAATTAATATAATTAAAATATTACGTTAATGTACTCTAATTTTGACATTTATGGCAGAGCCATATATTAGAAAAAAATGGAGTGCATAATTGAAATTATCCAATTGAGTGAGTGATGGGTAAATTTTATTATTTTAAGTATGGAAATAATGGAGTTATTTTGATATACGGGATGAACTAAATGTCCAGCAACAATCAAGTATCTTTAGAAATATAATTTCGATCAACAAAATAAAAAATACGTATTTAATAATTTTCAAAAATCTATTTAATAATACCAAACATGACACCACAACTTCAACCGCAACAGATGGGGAGGGGTGCAACTTTGAAATCTTAAATGGGAACGTCTATTTTTTATTCCAGATTCAGATATTACAAAAAATACATAATTTAAAAAAATAAATATTATAAAATATTAAACTTTTATTCTTCTCAAATTTTGTATCATATATATTTAAGTATTGTGTTAAATATGATCAAAATTATGTTTTCTGATTGAAATTCTAAATTCACCCCCGCCAAATCCAGAAGTGGACAGGAGAAGGAAGTTTAATTTTAAAGTTTTTTAATAGATTACATAAAAATATTAAACTTCTGTTCTTAGCAAATGCATGCAAAGTTGCCGGATTATTATTGCCGGATAACACCATAATAATCAAAGTTTTAATTTGCTTATGTATAAGCAAATAAAAAGGAGTACTGTTTTGCTTTTTGGAGCATGTCAACAATCACAATATCGTTTGAAAAATTATACTGAAAGATGTAAAAATGTACGAGTAAAACGTTCAACATAATAATCCAACATAATAATCCGATAAATGTAAAAAATTAATTCAATTTATTGTCGATTATAAAATATGTCTTACGAAAAATCGATGGATCTTATACAGCAATATAATTCTTTTGATTCAAAGAGACATTTCATTGTCGTAGATCTGAAAGATTATTAAAAAAAAAGACAAATTTACAAGGGGGAGATATTTGAAAAGTAATTTTTAAATATTTTTGATCCAATCATGTATTATTTTTAAAAAATTTTATTTTTTTAGAAAATAGTTTAATTTTATAATTTAACATTACTCGTATATTCAAATATTACAGATTATAATATTTATTATCTTAGCAAATGAAAGTATAAGTCTCAAGGATACCTTATCTAATACTATCCCGATTTGGACCAAAATTGCAGTTATTCCCTTTTTCTTATCGCCACAGATATATACAGGTATTTAATCTAAGAAATTAAAATGAAACACAAATTATCGAAGACAATTTCTATTACACAGCTGTGCATATTGAAATTTTGAAATATAATAAATGTACTTTCATAGACATAAAAGTATGTAAGTAAAATTAAATGTTTACAAAAATTTATAAACGAATGTCTTATTTAAAGGAATTTTTATTTAATTTTCTTTACCAATATTAAATGTTTCTAATGTTTTTAAATGAATTACAAATTAAGTTTTATTAATTAAATTTACTTTAATTGTATATTTAATTAAAGCTTAAAATTATATTTGAAATACATGAATGTATCTGTTTTATTTTTATAATTGATATCATTTTTAAACTAAACTTACTGCATTTTTGAGACAAAAAATGAAAATAAAAATTATAAATTTTAAATTTAATTTTAATTCGTAATTAAATAATACGAAAATTAAAGATTATAACATTCGACGTTACCATTAGAAATTTGAATATTAAAAATTAGACCAATTTTTGTAACCTTTAAGAATTAATTCTAAATGTCGTATATACCATTTTAGTCTCTGCATCAGAAGAAAACTGGGTTTCTTCAAGCGAGATAATAGCTTCTGTATGTATTATTTATTTTTCAATGGATTAGACGATAGTTTATTTGTTACACTTCTTTTTATTTATTAAAAAATATTTGATTAATTTATAAATTTATAATTCACAATGAAATTCTGCATTTATATAACACTTTTTTATTCAAAAACATTTTCATTTTAATTTGATAGTAAATTTTTAGTTAATTGAGATAATAATAATATTTATTTTGAGGTTAAGTCAGTTTTGAGTTCAGTTTCGAGTTTAATTCTATATATTTCATAAAATAGAGTAAAAAACAGATTTACGTTACTTACTTTTCAAAATTATAAAAACATGATGTAAAACGTGTAAAAATTAAGAATAAAAATACAAATAAAGTAAACTTACCTCCCATATTCATTATGGTACCCACATATTCCGCGTCATTATAAATGAATTTTACGTTTGCGTTAATTTTCGCATTTTTGTCACAGATAACGTCAACCGCCGGAATCAGCGAGTGTGACCGGTCTTGTTGACAGTACAGAAGGTACCAATGCTTCTTCGGCATTTTACAAGAGTTGAATGTTGAATAAATAATTTAACAACAGTCTCTAAATATTAGAGATGTAATAAAAACAAAAAGCTGTCACTATCGTTTCTTCTTCATAACTTCAGAATTGTTGCCAACATATAACAATCAAATGTAACTTCTTCGGGAAACATAAATGTATTTTATTGGTTATATATCATATAATTTTAAACCAATCGTAGGTACGAATTAAAGAAAACTTAATTTAAATTTATAATTTGGATACAATTAAAGGTAAGAGTCATCATCGTCATTGAATATAGTTAAAGGTAATATCATCAATTTGTAAAATATGACGTGTTCATAAAATACGCTTGTATTTCGAATTTATCTATTGGGCGCGTTCTGAAATGTAGTGTTTGGCAGTAAATATCTCTGATCTCTGATTGGATCAAATGCAGTTAATTCTAGTGTTATTATAGGACATGATTAGTATTTCAATACTGAATATGCTACGCTTCGCGAGGTGAGGTACTTGCAATACTGAAATACTTACCTTATCCTATAATAACTAATATCACTAGAATAAACTGCATTTGATCCAATGAGTTTCATTAGTTATATTAGTTATACTAGGATTCCCTAGGTTCGTGCTATTTTTTAAAAACTAACGAAAATTAAAAATTTTCATAGCACCAGTGCCGAAATATATATGCATCAGTCCTGGAATCACTCTTTAAACATCAATTTGTTTTCGGGGACAATCCCGAAAATACACAAATGTCCCCGAAATTAACTTAAATCAAATAAAATGCTTAAAAGTAATCCCCGAAACTTCCATTAAATATAAATATAAAATTATACAATATATATATTTATATAATATAACATAAAATAAAAAAGAATTAAGATAATAAAAGCTATTAAATATTGTAAAATTAATTAGTTTTATGAAATTTTTATATATACTTTTTCCCGGAGTACACTCACGGAGAAATCTGCAAAAGACCGAGTCGTTTGTAATTTTCGCCGTATACCAAAATCTTAATTCCACGTTGTTTCTTAGTACCAAAAGTGTTAATCTACCTACGTTACGTGCAAATTTCACGTATCAATTCTATGTTTAATTATGTAATTTTAGCTTTTATTTTATTTTAGAATTAATGAAACGTTTTTATTAGTTAAATTTTTATAAAAATTAATATTTTTCAGTATAACTCACATCATGTCTGATGAGTCATCTCAGTCATCTGAAAATCTATTATCACAATCGCCATCAAACTCAGCTTCGTCTGAAACATACTCTGATATATTTAGAATTTAAAGGTTATACGAAAGATCGAGTCCAAACTTTGACTTCGCATGAAGCAGAATACAAAAGTAAATATGTGTAATAACAATTATACAATATCTTAAATTTAGTTATATCTTAAATTTTTATCGTATTATATTAAGAGGATAAACAAGTCATTTCTCAAGTTAAATAAGGTGAAATGTAAGCACATCTAATGTAGATAATGCAAAAAATACGTAATTAAACTACATAATTGACATAGCTTTTGCTGGCAAAAAATTAATTTTTGTCCAACTTGCACTGAAAATGCATTTTCTTGGGCCTATGATGCGGGCGCAAAATTTAGGTTTCCCGCCTTTAGGAGTTTGTGTAGGCGTAAAATATGAGCAGGCGCAAAAGAATACCGAGTCAGTAAAAAAATTTTGCGCCCGTCTCATTGACACTGGAAAATACCATTTTTCAGTACAATTTAGACAAAAACTTATGTGGGTTTTATGGGCGCAAAAGCAGTTTACTCACGGCCAGTTTGCTATACTCTCGGCGTTAATTGCTACCCTGCGCTCTTAGTATACAAATAATTGTATAATACGGGGCGCGCATTGTCACTTTTGCCCCGTTTACCCTGTCAGTTCCAATTTTAGCCCGCTTCCGCGGCAACAAGCATATCGTCGTTCCTTACAAAAAAGCACTTTGAAATTCTCGTTGAAGAAAGGCATGTTTGAAATTCTCGTTGAAGAAAGGCACGTTTGAAATTTTCAGTGAAGAAAGGCACCTTTGAAATTTTCAGTGAAGAAAGGCACGTTTGAAATTTTCATTGAAAAAAATTTCATTTGAAATTTCAAACGTGCCCTTCTTCACTGAAAATTTCAAACGTGCCTTTCTTCAACGAGAATTTCAAACATGCTTTTTTTCGTAAGGAGCGACGATATGTAGGATATCCCAGTAAACATTGGATTCCGCTGTGGCGCCACAGTCTGCCGCAAGAAGTATTCCGGCGGTCCGCTGGTATTCAACTGGTAGTCCGCCTGTATTGTAAAATTTCCCATTTTTGCGAACCACAGTGGTACCACAATGTGGAACAACTGTATATTTACAGTGGTACAACAATAGGATTACGGTAGCATTACGGTAGAATCCCATTGCAGTGCCACTGTAGAACTACTGCATTACGACGGTAATAAAATATCGTAGAAATACTGTGAAACTACTATGGCATTACTGCGGAATTACAGTAGTATCCCAGTGCAGTGCTACTGTAGAACTAGTGTATTACAGCACTGGTAAAACATTACAGAATCGCAGTTGCACCACAGCGGTGCTTTTGAAATACGCAAAAATGAATCATTTATTTTTATTGAATGTTAATGGTCTTCACATGCAAGTAGTTTTTTATTAATAAATATTATAGCAGATCAATGAATAATAATTTTTCACAAAAGTACGTATTTACATAATCAGCAAACATGAAAATAAGTACTTTCCATACACTTTTTGAAAAATATCGTGTTGCATATGTAAAGAAGAAGATTGTCAACTCGTATGATGGCATGCACTCGCTTTCGATTCGTGCTGTCAACGTCACACTAGTTGACAATCTTTTTCAATACATGTTCAACAATATACTATTACGACACAGATAACTTTAGGATAGGGAAGAAAACATTCTATAACATAAATAATTTATTGAAGATAGCAATCTGATACATATATATATATATATATATATATATATATATATATATATATATTGTGATGCTTTAATTCAATATATACGTGTTTGTTCAAATCCAATGATTGGAAGATTACGTTTTTATACTGCTGAACCTGTAAACATAAAAATCTTATTAATACACTATAACTGAGCATTATAATTACACATTATAATATTAATATATTATATATAATATATGTATATGAAATGTCACACCATTTTTGTTCTGTTTTCGTGTTTCTATTTTTTTACCAGTCTTCGCAAGCGCTGCTTTGAATCGAGAAACCAAACCTTTATGTAATTGTTTATGTTTTCAATTGTTTCATATTCATAAATTTCACATAACATATCTATAACAAAGACAAATTAAAGATTTTAAAAATCTGCAAATGTAAATAATTGTATATAAAGAGAATACCCAAAAATTCTAAGAAATCTATGCGGAATAATGTCTTACATTAGAAATGCCATATTAAATAAATGAAAGTAGACAAATAAAACAATTTATATTAATAATACATTGTTACATTAGTATTGTTACATTACTAACAATAGACTGAAGGGATTAGAATTAAAAACTGGCTAAATCAAAAAAAAATAAATAAAAAATATCACTTTCAAATTTAAGTCCTACAAATAAAAAAATTAAGTAGAATAACAATTAATTAATTCATTAATTACAGTCAAAACAGAAGCGACCTTAGTATATTTTCAATTATGCATTACATCTCTTACTTGCTATAGTGTCAGTGGTTTGGGAACGTCCGATTTTCACGTTACCTCCTTTCCTTGACCACGTATATTTTGCAGCAAAGTGAGTGCTGAATACTTTGTCTAATATATTGTAGGTGCAGTCTCTTGAGGAATTTCCTCCTCTTTTCTTAATAAAATATTCCTGTAAATATATATTTAAATAATATTAAACTATTATTTATTATTATTTCTGTAGTGAAGCGCCATAACCAGTTAACCCTTTTCATCCTGATTCAGAGGAAATCAGAAATCATTAAAAATTCATGTATTTTAATTATTTATCATTTAAATATGCAAAGATTATGTATATTTAAATACATAAAATAAGTATATTGTGCAACATGGACGAAAAGTTGACGATCATGACGAGTGTAAGGTTTGTAGCACGAGGCGAAGCCGAGTGCTATAATCACACGAGTTAAAAATCGTCAATTTCGTCCTCGTTGCACACTATATTTATCCTAAATAATGCAAGAAAAGTGTCGCATTAGTCGCTTATTTTCTAGTGCGCAACATAACCTATTGTAGGGAAGTGAAACTCGCGCATGCGCACTTTGCATTTGGCGTGTTTTGTGCACATGTGCAAATCGTTTTCTCGTGCTCATGTGTACAAAACATGCCAAATGCAAAGTGCGCATGCGCGAGATTTACTTGTCTACAAAAGGTTATTTTGTGCACTGAAAACAAGAGACTTATGCGCCATTTTTCTTGCATGTGTTAGGGAAAAAAATGTTTTCGTTGTTTTTACTTTAATTTCAAATGTAACAATATTAGCAAACAATTAACTCAATTTTATAGAACCTTTAAATGATCAAATATTAATCAAATAATTGCATTTTCAACCCATAAAAACGGAAAATATGACAAATAATCGCAAAAACATAAATATTTGTGTCTGTGTCTCAGAAGATACGGGATTGAAAAGATATTGGAAAGAAGAAAGTTTAAGTATATGCAGGGTGGGGAAAAAGTTCCGGGGCGGTTAAATATGTTGCGAAATACACATTGGATCGGCAAAATACGTGTCAAATATTTTTCATAAATCTATCCAACTTCTTAGAGGTGGGGCATAAAGAGACTCTCGTTGGGTAGTTTTGATCTACAAGGATATATCTCTAGACGACTTTTTCAGATTTTGATTTCAGTGCACATTAAAGAATTGTCCCTACTTTGAAAATGTGTAAATTTGCTCTCAGACTAAGTGGCCCTTTTTTTTGGCATAGTGTATTTTTACGAATTATGCATTGCTTTAAAAGTTATAAACGTTTTTAGTTTCCATTTACCGTCATTAGCTAGAGAGAGTAACTAAATGGTAACTAAATGGTAACTAGAAACGTTTATAAATTTTAAATTAATGCATATTTTGTAAAAATATTTTAAACAAAACCCTCATATTTTTAGAAGTAGAATCCGAATCTGCAATAAAAAATAGGGGTTCCCATTTACGAAAGTTATTGAAGTTGGGGTATCGATCTTTGTATCATTAGATAGATTTTTGAAAAATATTTGACATGTATTTTGCCATTTAGCAATCTTTGTATCATTAGATAGATTTTTGAAAAATATTTGACATGTATTTTGCCATTTAGCAATCCAATGTGTATTTCGCAAGATATTTAATCGCCCCGGAACATTTTCCCCACGTTGTATGTAGCCTTATATACTTAAGTGTGGTTACAGCTCGTCGGCACAGATTTTTATAAAATAAATTTACTATACTATTATTTTCTTACAAATTGCTCCATTATTTTTTCTTGGGCGATTAACACTCCCTCCCATTTATTAAATTCCTCTTCTGACTCCACTGGAAGTAATGTGTCCAGAAGTTTTGTTCTGTGTGCAGGATTCGCATGTTTTTCTATTTTGTTCATGCGATCTTCCATGACTTTGTGTTGTAAACTCAATTTGTAATACTTCGCAGCTAATACAGTTGACATTCCTGAAAATAAGTAATTAGAATAAATAAAATTAATGGTAGCAAGCTTTCAATATCGATTGATAATTTACGATTAAACGAGGTAAAAAGGAGATATGGGGGAGATTAAAATTAGATAGCATGAAGAATGTTTAATTTTTAAGTAAATAAAGTATGTTTTTAATATTATTGATACAAGATATATTCAACTATTAATAGTATATTATTCGATTTTAATTTTTTATTACCCAATTTTAATATTATTATAATATTATTTAATTTCAATTGGAATTATAATAGTTCAATTCATTTGAATTGAATTATAGAGCTCCCTTAATTGAAGGAGCAAAATAAAACTTTGCAAGCATGTTTGACGAAAAGAATGTTGCTTGATATAGTTACTTTCGTTAAAATGGCACAATGTATGCACGTTTTTACATGTTTCATTTTTACCTTAAGTGTATCATTTTCATCTCACTTCACCCTATACTATAGTTTTGAAAATTTGTTCGCTTCAACGGAAATGGTGGTTTTTATTGCCTAGTAATTTAAATAATTAAAGG
>JABFPP010000212.1:0-10700 GCA_022817365.1 Mallateleia sp. ZL-2020
TAAATAAAATGATCAATCAAATTGTTAATGAATCCTAACCTAGAAATATTTGTTTTTATTACACTTTGCACATTTTTCACATAGATTTCAAGTTATTTTGCGTTATTCAATTTATAAATAGAAAATTGTTGGTTTTTTGTTAAATATATAATAAGATAATGATTTTGCAACTTAATTTCAAATATAAAAATGCATATTTTAAATGTTTACGCAAAATAACTTAAAATCTATGTGAAAAATGTGCAAAAAATAATAAAAACAAAAATTTCTAACAAAAAAAATGATAATTTTATTTATCATTAAAAAAAGATTTTGTTCTTTTTTCTTCAATTTTTTCAAACGTTATATGATGTCAAAAAACTGTAATTTAGCAGAAAAAAGTAAAAAAAATGACAAAAATAAACATTTCTAGGTTCAAATACCCCATTCCCGGAAAGTTTGATTAACTATTTTATTCACCACGTAATAGATTAATTATTCCCAAAATATAAAAAAATTTGAAGATACTGAATTTTCTGTAACTAAATAACATGTAACAAAAATACGTTTTGTCAATTAAACAAAACGTATTTTTTTATATTTTGGCCCATCAGAGGCCACGGAATCCAAGTCGGTTAAATATAATAATATTGCCTGATTCCTTAGTTCAAAACCTTTAAAATGACCTATAATAAATTTTTTTTGACGAATGGATCCAAAGTTATACACGTTTTTCAATGCAGTTCTTAAAAAACAGTTAAAATCGAAAAATCAAAAAGCGGCGGATATTTTTAAAAGTAACTGTTTGTTGATAAAATCCTTTTGGGTATCCATTTACAATCAAAAAAGGAAGCTTTCTGCAAAATTAGAGCCAATTTGAAGATTTGACCGCGCAAAGATTTTTCGAATTTCACTGGAATGGCCCGTATATACTGATCATTGTAATTTTACTATGTATTTATTTCGGTGTAGGATCTTGCAATTTTATTGTGATATATAAGTTGAATGATATATACTTATTTTTGGATAGATATTAAGACAAATAAATAAATAAATAAAACATTTTGAAAATATTTTTCTCTATGGAAAATTTTAAGAACATGCACTAGTAGAATTTTCAAGTACCAGATATAATTGACCGAATAAATTGAAACTTTGTGAAAAGAAAGGTGAAAGTGTATCTCAAAATATTGTGATATTGAACCTTGGTGGAGGTCAGTTTTTTGAGGTTAAAGTTCCAATTTTTCAATAAATGTGCATTAGTTTGAAAAAATGGAGCCGTTGTATTGTTGAAGACATTTTTTAATGTAGAAATATGCTTTTATTTTATTTTTATATCCATTTTTCTAAAAGAAAACAGTATTTGAATCAATCGATTAAACAAGAACTAGAGCAAAATGACTAAACCATTTAAACAAAACTAGAAATTTCCAGACTTCTTGAAAAAGGGGCGATAGTTCCTGCAGTGTCAGGAACAAGGAAGATCAGTTCCTTTCAAAAATTTTTCTTCGAGAAAAGTCCTCAGGAGGAATACGATTTATTTACAACTTGTGTGAATTAAACAAATATGGGTAAACCTTAAGTAGAGTTATCCCCCCCTCAACCACCACTTTCCACACCTGATATATACATATTTTTGCGCGTAGATTACTGTTTTGCAAAAATAACGCGGCGGTCAATAAAAATTTTTGCAAAATACGCACTTTTTTGCAAAAATTTTTTTTTGTCATTTTATGATATTTTGTGAAATATGCAAAAAAAATTTTGCAAAAAAATAAATTTGCGAAAACAATTTTTGCAAAACAATGGTTATTTTTCTATTATTTTATTTAATCTTGATGTTGTCCTATCTACATAATGGAGATTAAAATAAATTGCAACGTTAAATTTATTGAGTTATATTTAATAATTCAATTTCTGTAAGTAATCTAATCAATAGTGCGATTAGATTAAACGTTTAATCGATTAAATTACCCGTATTGATTTTAATATCACTATCTGCGATAATTAAAATAATTAGCACTTATTGCGATAAGATTAGATAAAAATTAATTTGTATTATAATGTGATCTAATCAATATAAAATTCACTGTTTCGTGAATATTCATCGACTCACGATGAAGTTACGAGATTTTATCGTCCTCATGAGTGACCACGAGCGAATGGTGCAGTTTTTGGTTTCGCTAAACGTTTTTGCGCGATCCGTGATTTGTGATACGTGTGAAAACGAAGTCGAACTTAGTCCCGCCACATTATCCTACCGGTGTCGACGATATTATGTTGTAAAGCTGAATAAAAAGAAGGCGAACGGTGCAACTTCTTTATGTCTGCCCGGAAGGATACGTGGTTTCAGGACTCTCTTATAGATGTGTCAACCATGTGTATTGGGATCAAATACTTCTTGATGTATCCGAATCCTCGGCATTACTTCCTCGTGCACGAACTGTCGGTCTCCGAGACCTCATTGGTTCGTTTTCAGATGAGATGCAGGGAGGTAAGTAAATATATTGTCATATATACCATTTGACGATTTGTAGTATATATTTATAAACACTTATGTGTTCACAATATAAAATATTATATTTTGCATTTCAAGGTCTGCATGTCATGGGCTGCCGAGAATTCCACAAAAATCGGCGGTGTCGACAAAATTGTCGAAATCAACGAGTCGAAGTTCGGGAGACGAAAGTACCACAAAGGCCGTTTGTATAAAGGAAACTGGGTCTTCGGTGGGTTCGAGCGAGGATCCGGCAAGATTTTCTTGGTTCCCGTCGTGAATCGGACGTCCAAGACGTTGTTAGACGTCATCAAAGAGTGGATAGAACCTGGTGCGACTATCTACTCTGATTGTTGTTCTTACGACTGAAGGACGAGGGTTTCCGACACTTGTCGGTAAACTACAGATACAATTTCGTCGATCCTGAATCTGGTAAATTATATATTACTTATACAAGATACAAATATGTTTATATGTAATAATACAATTATTGTTTTTACAGTGCCCATACGCAGAATATTGAGCGTACGTGGCGGGACGTTAAGGAATCGATACCAAATTATGGCCGAAAGAGCCATAATATGGCTGCGCGTTTTGCAGAGTTTCTTCTCAAACGTCAGCACGACTTCCCGCAAAAGATCGATAGGTTCTTCCGATTCCTTGCGATCTGCGGAAGTTCTCATTCGGACAACGAGGAGGATCCAGACTCGGATTGAATGTACTCACATACAAACATTCAAAACGTACAAACATAAATACATACATATCAACATACACACTTCTACACATACACATGGGATGCAAATCCGACCGGCAACCTCCACGCGGTGCATCCTGGATAATGCTAATGTCGGCGGTACAGTGACCGAAATGGTTGTAATTTATAAAACTCGGGGCGAGCTTCACTCGCTTGCTTTGTTTGATCATTGTTGGAGACGGATAAAAAAGGGTTTCTTTGTTTTTACCTTTTTGTTATTATTTTTGTTAGTTATTAAGAAAGTTTATATTTTTTGAAAAAAAAAATTAAAAATGAGAAAGAGATTGTTAGTAAATATTCAAATTGAATTATAATTTTGATTCATATTTCGATTATATTAAATAGCGATCATTAGATTTTATCTAACATGTATGTATTGGGTGTCAAGTATGCATGTATGTGTGTGGCATATATTCGCATATGTGCCCAAATTCAGCGTATGTTATGATGCTCGCGCTATCTTATCTTTCCCTCGATATTTGGTTCATTGAGTCACGGTCAAGGTAGCCAAAACGCGGTCTTTGGTATAAATTCGCGTATAGTTGTGCATAGTCGTAACGCGCTTCGAGCTCGCATTTTTCTCGCGCTCACAGAAAATAAGAGGAACGCGCAAGGTTCCTTACGGGTAGTTCGCCCGCTTAGTATTCGTATCGTTAACGTATTGCCCGATAATTAACGCGCTGAGGACAAATTATTGTGGCCCTTTTTTTCTGCGTTCTTACGATTTGTGCGCGAAGAACTTGAGTGCGCTTGTGGAGCTTGTGCGACAAAAATTATGTTACCAATGAAGTGTAAAAGTAAATGTACATACACAAGAGATTATTAATCAATAAAAGACAAATCTTTCTCAAAAATCCGCAAGTGTGGTGCTAATTAAATCCAAGTTCTCCAAAGACCCAAAGTGCACCAAACTGTGCACGTGCCAGCTAAAATAAAAAATTTTGTTGCAACCGCAACATCAAATGGTCCTTCGAGCCGGATTTTGGGCCTTTTTTGGGACTTCTTGGATTTCCCGGACAACGCCAACCTCCAGCACCTGAAAAAGAAGCGAAAGGATTCACAGATTCTCTGTCTCCTACTCGCTCATGGTTGAAAACGCCGTAGCTGTCTCTTTCTACGGAGCCGATGCGAAGGGATCTACCGTCTTGCTTCCACCTGTGAGTTGGGCCAGAAGGAGTCGCCACTCTTCCCTCTCATTGAACAAACGGTCACATACGGCATCCTACTCTATCCGCCGTTGCGAGGCATAGAGTCGCGTCGCCACCCCTCTCTCGCATTCAACGGCATCGGAGTCGAGTGTCTTCGTCGTGAGGAAGTGAGCCGAGCTCTCCCTACTACGCGCTGCTTCTCCTACTTGGCGCGCCGCGTATTGGAAGGAAGAGAGCCACAGCGAGCCGTGCAGAGCCGTGCTCATTCAAATGACTGCTGCCGTCGATGATTTTCACGCGGCAATTGATACAACGAGCAATACGTTCGAACAATTTCTCGCTGCAATTTCATGCTTTTCAGTGTTTTTATATGCATTGTTCGACTGAATATGATTTGATGAAATGATTATTGATGTGACTATGAACATGCCGTGCTGTTTAACGTAATTATGAAGACAAAATCGGCTGCAATTGTGCGAAAAACGATACTCACTGTTGACGGTTGCTTTCGGTCAAGCCATACCTCGCAGTTCGAGTCTTTTTTAATGAATTAAGTGATCGCGCGATTCGAGTGAAGCCGGACATACACCGCTCAATCTGCGCTCGTGATCGTAGACAAGTTCAAATGTTCGGTGTAATATTGTGCGCGGCTTGAGTGATGCCGGACATTTTCCGCTCAGCCCGTACTCGTGATTTGTGATACGCTAAATATCGGCTAGCGTAATTTGCCACGCTTGTTCATCTGGTGTGTCTGTTTTTCTCTTTTCGCGATGTCGGAAGCAGCTCTACTTCTTACGTCGCAGTTGCACCTTGCTGGCTTGATCGAGCGTTCAACTTTGAACTTCAGCAAGGTGGCCAAAGAAAAGCAAACGCCTGCTACCGTCCGGAGTCGCATCGCTACTCTTCGAGAATACTGGGACAAGTTTCAGAGGCAAAATGATCGCCTGGAAACCATTCTGGAAAAGGATTCTGAGGATAGAAAACATGAGTATTTTTCAAAACGAATTTTCGAAATTGTTACTGATTTATATGATACCTCGCTTGATTTTTACAACGAAGTATTGCATAAATCAACAAATCCTGTCCCGCTTCCAACTTATGAAAGTGTGGATAGATCTTTTTCAATGGAAGAGCGTTGTTCTTCTCTGAGATTGCCAAACATTGCATTGCCAAAATTTTCGGGAAATCTCCAGGAATGGGAGAATTATCGAGATTTATTTTTATCCTTAATCGATTCTAACCCTAATCTCAGTGATGTGCAACGCTTGCATTATTTAAAATCTAGTTTGACAGGTGAGGCTTTACTTATGTTAAAGCACACCACGATTAAAGAGTCTAACTACCGACCTACTTGGCAATTGTTAAATAACAGATTTAATAATAACAAAGCGATTGTTAATTCTTATCTGCAATCGTTTGTAGAACTTCCAAAGATGCGCGAATCTTATATTTTTAATGATCTTAAAAATTTGCGTGATCAGTCAAATAACATACGCACAGCGCTCCTTAATTTGAACCGGCCTCTTGACACGTGCGATGATCTTTTTAATTTTTTAATAATTTATAAATTTGATTCCGCGACGCGATTGGAATGGGAATCGGCAGTGGGATCGAGCACTGAATTACCTACATTTGTTGAAATAGATGAATTTATAAATAAAAAAATTAGAATTCTTGAGTCAATTGGCATATCAAATAAAGGACAGGCTGATGTTACAAACAAAATGCGTAATAACGCTTCTAATTTTAAAGAAGCTAAGATTCATCAGGTCACCACCGAAGTGAAGAATACGGAGATTAAAAATTGTGTTCGCTGTGATGGCAAGCATCCCATTTTTCGATGTTTTATATTCAAAAAAGATGATTGCAACGCTCGTAGAGATTTCGCCGCACAGAAAAAACTGTGTTTTAACTGTTTACGAAAGGGACACGTGGCATCACAATGTGAGTCAACGAATGTATGTACGGTCTGTAAAAACAGACACCACTCTTTGTTGCATGTTGGTAAAACAGGTGAGACTTCTTCCGGGACCAGTCAGTTTGACCGGATTAAGGAGGGCGCTGTCGACAATGCCATTGTTCATCATTGTTTTTCAGGATCGGATCCCGCGGGAAATATCCTGCCTACGGCTTTGGTGAAACTAAAGGGCAATAATGATAGATCGATTATAGTCCGTGCCTTGTTGGACCAAGGATCTCAAGCCACATGTATTAGCGAAAAGGTATCTAAGTTTCTCGATCTTGAGCATCGAGACATATCCCTATGTTTGAAAGGAATTGGGGCTAATTCCGCGGAAAAAGCCCACAAAGCGGTCACTGTGACCCTATCCCCCCGTGATGCAGTTCTGCCTGCTTATGAAGTTCACGCTGTGGTCCTTCCAGAGTTGACCACCTATACGTGCCCACGCGGTAAATCTATGACTCAGTGGCCTCATTTAGCTAAGTTGCCATTGGCTGATCCGATGCCCCATACCGGTCAATCTATTGATTTATTGATCGGCGCTGGCGAGTTCAGCTTGGTCATTTTGCCCGGCTTGCGAAAAGGGCCACCAAAGGCACCTATCGCCCAGAAGACGATTTTCGGTTGGGTTATTTCCGGCTCTATACAGCGTCGCTTAGTCGTAAATGACTCCTTTTCCGTAAATCATTTGGCAACCTTGCCTGATTTGAATGAAACTTTGAAAAAATTCTGGGAACTTGAGGAAGTTCCCTATCAAAAAATGCCTTCCGAAGCAGATTTAGAGTGTGAGCGCCACTTTCGTTCAACTCATAGACGCTCCAAAGATGGAAGATACATTGTCTCTCTGCCTTTTAAAACAGGTTGTCCTCCTGCAATTGGAGACACCTATCATATTGCTAAGAGACAGTTTATTGGCAATGAACGTCGTCTGTCTCGGAAGCCTGAACTTGCGTTGGAATATGCCAAATTTATGCAAGAATATGCAACGACAGGACACATGAAACGTTGTGAAACTGGATCACATGCGCCTCCAAATGTGTTCATTCCACATTTGCCCGTTTTGCGCGAAGACAGCAAAACCACGAAGCTTCGTGTCGTCTTCAACGCGTCATGCCCGTCGTCGAATCAATTGAGCTTAAACGATTGTCTGCACTCAGGTCCCAAACTTCAAGCGGATTTATTCGCCTTAATTCTCAGATGGCGTGTGCACAGGTATGTGTATATCGCAGATCTAGCGAAGATGTTTCGACAAATTTTAGTTGAGCCTAGAGACACTCAGTTCCAGCAAATTCTGTGGCGCGAGAATTACACGCAGGTTCTTGCCACATATAAACTTTTAACCGTCACTTACGGAACAGCGTGTGCGCCCTTTCTGGCGAACAGAGTGTTGCTTCAACTAGCCGATGATGAAGGCTATCGCTATCCCTTAGCTGAACCTGTGCTTCGTTCAAATTTTTATGTAGACGATGTGTTGTTCGGGGGGGATGAGATAGACAAGTTGAAACAAGTGCGAGATCAACTGAGAGATCTAGTTAAGGCTGGAGGTTTCACCTTGCGTAAGTTTGCAAGCAATCATCCCGATTTATTACTCGATTTATCTGCAGATGATCACGGACTTGCGGTCGAAAAGTCTTTTAGCGAAGATGATAAAGTAAAAGTGCTGGGCATCACTTGGTATCCCAGCAAAGACTCTTTTTCATTTACATGTTCAGTACCAAAGGTCAAGATCATGAGTAAACGGACATTTTTGTCTATTTTAGCAGGCATTTACGACCCGTTAGGTTGGATTGCGCCTTTTCTAGTCACTGGAAAAATTATCATGCAACAATTGTGGTTGCATAAGTTGGATTGGGATGATCCCCTCCCTCCGTTTCTCGATACTCGGTGTACGTCGTTCGTTCAGCAATTATCACAAGCCAATTCTATCCCCATAGATCGATGGTTGGGTCTTTCGCCTCGCGCGGATAGTATACAGTTACATGGTTTTGGTGACGCGTCTAATGTTGCATATGCAGCCGCCATTTACATTCGCGTAGTTACTCCAAACGAAGGAGTAAAAGTTTCGTTGGTTTGTGCCAAGACAAAAGTGGCACCTCTAAAAACGCAGAGCATTCCCAAATTGGAGCTATGTGCTTCTGTGTTAGTTTGTCGTACCTTGAAGTTTGCCTTACAATCGTTGAAATTGTCAAATGTGGCATTATATTGTTGGTCCGATTCTCAAACTGTCTTGCATTGGCTAAATCTTTCGCCTAGCACTCTCAAATGCTTTGTGGCTAATAGAGTGGCTCAAGTGCAGGGATTCGAAGGTTGTAGTTGGCGTCATGTACCAGGTTCACATAATCCAGCGGATTGTGCCTCTAGGGGCTTGTCTTTGGATGAACTCACCAATCACCCTTTATGGTGGCACGGTCCTGAATGGTTAGCTCAAGATTGTGAGTCTTGGCCAACGGACAAGATGCTTAAGCCTCCTGAAGAAATCTTAGAACTCAAACCTTTGCGGATTCATACGGTGCAAGCGATCGTCTCTGAATGGGATATATTGTACCGCTACTCGAGGTGGCTTAAGTTATTGCGAGTCACTAGTTTTGTGCTGCGCTTTGTCAGGCATTGTAAGGATGTTGGGCTGCGTGCTACACGTAAAGACAAGGTCTTAACGGCAAGTGAGATTTCAGATGCTGAATTGATATTACTGCGAAATGTTCAGAGTGTGCATTATGAAAAGGAAATTCTTATGCTTAGGAAAGAGGCTAAATGTCCGATAAAAAGCTCTATTCTCTCCTTGACTCCTTTTCTAAACCCAGATGGAATTCTTTGTGTAGGAGGGCGTTTGGAGAATGCGTCTGTACCCGAACTCCAGAAACACCCCTACATCATTCCCAAGGGAAAACTCGCTGAACTGATTATTCGACATATTCATCAAGAAACCGCGCATGGCGGAGTACTTGTCACTTTGCGTGTTCTTCGTGAGAGCTACTACATAGTAGGCGCTCGATCACTAGCACGTCAGATTGTTTATAAGTGTGTGATTTGCGCGCGTCATAGAAAGCAATTGTGTCAGCAGTTGATGGGTCAATTGCCTACACAACGATTGCAATTGTCGCGAGCCTTTTTGCATGTTGGCGTGGATTATGCTGGCCCCCTCCTTGTTCGTATGGCTGCTGGTCGAGGAAGGCAGTCTCAAAAATGTTATATTGCGGTGTTTGTTTGTCTGAGTATCCGCGCTATTCATTTGGAAGTTGTGACGGACTACTCGTCCGCGGCATTTCTAGCAGCCTTTGCAAGGTTCACTGCTAGACGAGGTCTACCGAGTGATGTTTACTCTGACAATGGAACTACGTTTCAAGGTGCCGACAGGGAGCTGGCCAGGGCCTTTCGTGAGGTAATGAATGATCCAGCCCTTAAGGCTCAGTTTGCTAATGACCGAATAAGTTGGCATTTTATTCCTCCTTATGCTCCTCACTACGGCGGCATTTGGGAGGCCGGCGTAAAGTCGATTAAATATCATTTGCGGAGAGTTCTTGGACAATCTACGCCCACCCTTGAAGAACTGCAAACTCTGCTTTGTAATGTCGAAGCAGTTTTAAATTCAAGGCCTTTGACTCCCGCAAATGATGATCCTAACGACTGCGCGGCTTTAACCCCCGGTCACTTCCTGGTCGGCTCCGTGTTAAAAGTTCCGCCCGCGCCCTCATTACTCGAGAAGAATGAAAACTATCTGTCTCGATGGCAGAAAATGCGTCTTATGTTTGAGCGGTTCTGGCGAATTTGGTCCACCGACTATCTCAACTCCCTCCAACAGAAGACGAAGTGGAAAACCACCCGTGAAAATTTGAAAATCGGCGACTTGGTACTTTTACAAGATCGAACTTTACCACCCGCGAAATGGGCGTTGGGTAGAGTGGTCCAAATTAAGCCAGGACGAGATTCGTTGGTTAGAATCGTTGTTGTTCGTACGGCCACTTCAACCGTAGAGCGATCTATTACGCAAGTTTGTAAATTACCAGTTCAGTGCGATGACAATGCGGAACATGTCTGAGCTAACCTCGCACCTCTTTTTTCACAGCCATTTGTTCCTGCGACTCTCTATGGTGGGTGGCAAATAATTCCTTATTTCGTTCCACGGCAGTAGAACGAGGTGGGTGGTTATGTTGGAGACGGATAAAAAAGGGTTTCTTTGTTTTTACCTTTTTGTTATTATTTTTGTTAGTTATTAAGAAAGTTTATATTTTTTGAAAAAAAAATTAAAAATGAGAAAGAGATTGTTAGTAAATATTCAAATTGAATTATAATTTTGATTCATATTTCGATTATATTAAATAGCGATCATTAGATTTTATCTAACATGTATGTATTGGGTGT
>JABFPP010000213.1:0-10711 GCA_022817365.1 Mallateleia sp. ZL-2020
TAATTTACAAGGTTTAAAATATAGTTCACAATATATTAGCAATGTACACTGAGAGAAATAATATCGAATAATTTACGTTTTCGCTGAATGGAATTTACTATGTTTCAACGCAAAGCAAGGAAATAAACATTTAAAAGTTAAATTTACTGCGAAAAATGTATATTTTTTGATGCTGATAAAAATTTAGTGAACGGTCACCCATCCAATTATTTACCGAATTCATCTCTGCTTGACTCACCGATCGGTGAATTGCTACTTTACTGTACCACTAAGTGCCACTTATTATTGACAGTATTATATTTCAGGCTATCTTTCTTCACGAACTTTCCGTTTTTTCTGATAATTCAATAAACAATATACAAATAATAAAATTAGTTTTAATTAAGTTTTTAAGTAATCGGTTTACTTTCATGGTCCTAACGAGGTCCTGATTAGGCAAACTGGTTTAAGGCTTAGGTTCTCTGATTAGGATTATATCTTAGTTAAGCTTTGAGGCAGTCACATGGGAACCTTGAACGTATACATGATTAGGCCTTTATCAAATGACATGGATGTCTGATCAAGTCTATATTTCATTCAATCACAATTTCTACTCGGATAACACTTTGTTATATCGAACCCTCATATAGTCAATCCTTTATTTTATCGAACTTTCATTTCACATAATCTCCATTTTATAGTACAATCTTTGGGATCATATTTTAACCTTGTTGCGAGTTTCAGGCAATGTATTTCATTGAACATTTCACTTTATTCATCCTTAAAAATGTTGCATGACCGTGCGTCGAATCGTTATACGGTAAATGGATTTTGTATTCAGAATTTCCGCAGAAGAAATTTTGCTTACATGGAGTACGACGTCGCTCTAATAACTACAATTTTGACGTAAAAATATTTACGTCTGTGTTTTATTTGTCTCAAAATAAATTGATAAATACGGCAAACATAATTTTAGTAAAATTTAATAGATATATCTAAATATGTAAGTAAATATAAATATAAGTAAATTAAAATATGTATATAACTCAACAAATTAATTAATTACATTTATTTACCTTTTTACTGTAGGAAAATAGTAATTTACTTTAATCAATTATCAGATTTTATTATTCATTAAGTTATCGTAAAATATAAACATTAATTTAATATATAAATATTTTGCTTTCCTAAAAGTTGTTAATTGTTATACGGTATATAATGTAAAAACTCCTATTTTTCCGCATAATAATTAACTTCTTGTCGTTAAAAATTATATCTACTTAAAATTTTAGTTCACTAAATTTATTTCAAGACTGTTGACATCAAATACATATAATTAGAAAACAAATTTCTACTTTAATATAACTTAATAATTTTTATGATTTCATTATCGATTCGTTGAACCATAATTACATCGATCCTACATTTTATCACGAATTTTCTGCTAAATTGTGTTCGAATCGCAAATAATTATTCCACCAAATCATTTTATCTTCTTTAATCGACCCTGATTTCGTCGAAAATTAATTACTTCGAATCTTCAATTTATTTCGCCGATCTTACGTATCATCACACTTGTTCGTTTCGAATTTCCAGCAGGCCGATCCAAGTTTGCAATATCTTCATAACGAAATCAAAATTAACAAGCTTGACATACCGGAACGCAAAAGGGAGCTCGTCAAACACAGCTGATATTTATTGCGATTAAGGATCAAACAATTTTGTACTTTCACCGATGCCACTACACGCGCACCTTTTTCGGCATGTTCGTCTTTGTTTACTTCATTCTTCGTAGCTCGTCATCTGTGCGGCAAATATTTGCTCTGCGGCATCAAAAAGATCGAAAAGCCTGTCCAGAAAGAGAGGAAGAAAAATTGGCGTTGATGCCGGAGAGAAAGAAAATGGCACTGCGTCGAAGAGGGATGCCGAGGGGGGAGGGGTCGAAGGTCGTCGAGCTGCTACGCGAATGTAAGACCAAGTGCCTTGGCACCGTTAGAACGTGCACGTCTGCGAGGATGGCGAGACCCGATAACGGTAATCCAATTTTTTGGAATAATATTTGTCTTGAAGATCGACGACTGGTCTGCTCGAACCGGTGACCCAACCAAGACCCCCGCCCCCCCTTATGCTGGACCAAGGGCGAGAGGATCATTTTGTTATTTTCGTGTCCCGGGACTTGTTTCCGCCAAGAAAAATATCCGCGAGCGAAATTTGATCACGTACCAGGGCGATATATTTTGTATAAATTTACGACAGGATTGGCTGGGAATCCAAATATTTGAATAACAAACGATGTTATTAGTCACGGGATGGCCGGCTTATTTCACGGAGTTCGGTACCGACAGGTTGGATGATGGTTGGAATTGTTTCGGAGGTGTTTCTGACTAGAAGAAGTCCTATTAGATAGCAGCAACAGAAAACTGAGTGAATGTAAATGTTGAATTTAAGAGAGTGACTGAGAGCAAGTCTTAGGAGACTTATTTCAATGGAGAAGGGCGTTTAATTAAACTTTCGTTTCGTCGAAACAAAATGCTATCGAATTTTTATTTTATCGGACCTTCATCTCATCGAATCTTCAGTCATTGTTTAAGTAAAGTTTACACGAGGAGAAAATCTCAAATGGTTCTCTAGAGGATTTAATTACACTGAAAAAATTATTCACAGAAAAAAATGACGATGGTGGTTCAAAAAAAAAAAAAAAATTGTTGATTAAAATATTTTAGATATCGGAACTGTATTAGTTCTAATAAAATTATCTTTTAAACTTTATTTGTCTGATTGCTTAAACACGATATTAAGGCTAAAATGCTAAATTAACTATTACTCGATCCAAATTCAACAAGTATATTTTGAAATAACATAAACGAATGAGATATGTTATTTCAAAATATACTTCAATTGAATCAGCACTGAATGACAGTTAATTTAGTATTTTAACCTCAACAACATTAAGTTATTTTGATACTCGTATAATTTTAGCATTTATTTAGTTTCTTATTAATACTTTTAATATAAGGTGAACACTAATTAAAATGTTAGTATTTTACAAACAATTGACAAAATTAATATTGACAAGATTTCACCTAACAAAATATTTCATGCCACTTAGTTAATGACAATACATTATTAGGTCAACAAGATTGTAGAATTGCTATCAACGTAATAACATAACATTCAATTATAGGTTAGATTAAGACTGCGATCTTGTTGACATTTATGTTATTTCTAGTTAGTCCAAAATATTTTGTTCCCTGTTGGCTGTGAACTTTATATCGACTCTATTAGGCAAGATTTGTCTAATAAAGTCAATATAAAGTGATTATATATGGACGGATGATATATTGTGATCTGTAAGTGAGTTTTGTCTGATCCTGACACGACTTGTCTGTTGCTGTCAACAGTTTCGTCTTTATTGACAAAATTGATCTGTGATAGATAATAATTATTGGACAATAGTTATTGTTAAATTTAGAAGATATATTTTTCCCATGCATATTCTGCTCAATTTAAAATTGAGAAACAAATAAAATTAAAATTATTTAGCAGTAATTAATTAATGAACATTTACAATTAATTTAATGTAATATTATTAAATATGTTAATTTAATTAGCAATCAAATTTATTCAAGATTATACAGTTAATTATTTTCTCACGCGTGATAATTAATTTTGATTGAAATGCACAGCGATTGTACGTTGAAAAAATTGTTAATTCTTTTAAACAAAATAGCCGCCCATTTCTCAAAACAAAATGTACTTCAACTCCCAAATTAGTTGGAGTGGTTGTAATGCAGAGGGAAAGAGAGCAATATTTTTGTTTTCATCAGTGCTAATGGCACGCGAATTTCATGTAACGTGTGAACACACTGAAAATAATGGCAGTTGACGCAACCAACATTTTAGTTCGGCAACACGGCATAGTTAAATACAGCTAACCGAAAATCGAAGTCAGCGTAAACTTCAATGTTAGATCAGTGATATAGTTCCGCCGACACGATTGATAGTTGTTGAAAACAACTTTTGTGGATAATGTTATATATGGATACAATTTGAAACAATTAATTAGATGAACTAAAATTAGACGCTGAATTACATATGTTTTCAAATATAAAACAGTGTCAGGTAAAATGGTCGGAGTTTCGTGAAGTCGCTGCTAATAAGGACAAAGTTGAAATTGTTATTTTGAATATGTTCAATTTTGTATCAACTTTCAATTTATCTTACATCACATATTTTTGCACGAATTAATTATATGTAATATTAAATTAATTAAATTAAATTAATTAATTATATGTAATATTATTACAATAACTGTTAATCTAAAAAGTAAATGATTATATAGTTAGTTAAACGTTACTTGATCAAGTTCAGCTTAATAAAGTTGTTTAATATTACTAAAAAGTGTAAGTATTTAATGTCCGATAAAATGTCATATAAATGTCGTATAATATGCAGGTATTTAATTGAATAACGATACTTATTGAAAATGCAAGTGTCTATCATATATTTTTTAAATTATTGTATTGAATTGTCTGTTATTTTAATTATTACACACGTATATATGGGTCATTCCAGCAAAATTCGAAAAATCTTTGAGCAGCCAAATCTCCAAATTGGCTCTAATTTTGCACAAAGCTTCCGTTTTTGATTATAAGTGGATACCCAAAAGGATTTTGTCAACAAACTGTTACTTTTAAAAATATCTGCCGTGCTTTGATTTTTCGATTTTAACTGTTTTTTGAAAACTGCGTTGAAAAACATGTATAACTTTGGATCCATTCGTCAAAACAAAATTTATTATAGGTCATTTTAAAGGTCTTGAAGGAATCAGGCAATATCATTGTACTTAACCAACATGGATTTCCTGGCGTCTAATTGGCCAAAATATAAAAAAATACGTTTTGTTTAATTGCCAAAATTCGGTATCTTCAAATTTTTTTATAATTTCGGAATAATTAGTCTATTACATAAGGAACAAAATGCTTAATCAAACTTTCGGGGAATGGAGTATTCTAACCTACAAATTTTGATTTTTGTCTTTTTTTTACTTTTTTGCGCAAAATTACAATTTTTTAACATCATATAACGTTTTGAAAAATTGAAGAAAAAGAAAAAAAATCTTTCTTTAGTGATAAACAAAATGTCAATCAAATTGTTAATGAATAAAGCATGCTAATCTAGAAATTTTTGTTTTTATTATTTTTTGCACATTTTTTCACATAGATTTCAAGTTATTTTGCTTAAACATTTAAAATATGCATTTTTCTAATTGAAATTAAGTTGAAAAATTATTATGTATTATATAAGTAATTAAAAAAACCGACAATTTTTTATTTATAAATTGAATAACTTACTTCAATTTATTTACAATAAACAATGTACAAAAATTAATCATTATACTTAATTACACCCAGAAAAATATTTGAGTTGTTTCAAAAAAAAATATATTTGAACCAATTAAATTTTCTCGTTTAAATATGAACCTATTAAATTTTTATTTGAAATAAACAAAAATATGTCATTAAAATATTTTATTTGATATCAATAAACAATATATTTGAATTGAGTAAATTTTTCATTAGTTCTCAATAAATAATTTGCTTGCCTGAAAGAAATAATTTAATTGAAACTATTAAAATTTATTTAATTTGAATATATTTTTTGTTAGTTCTTGATAAATAATTTATTTGTATTAATAAAAAGTAATGCTTGCTGTGAATAAATAATTTGCCTGCCTGAAGGAAATAATTTAATTGAAACTATTAAAATTACTTCAATTTGAATATAGTTTTTGTTAGTTCTTGATAAATAATTTATTTGTATTAATAAAAAGTAATACTTGCTGTGAATAAATAATTTGCTTGCCTGAAAGAAATAATTCCATTGAAACTATTAAAGGATTGTACAGAAAAGTAAACCAATAATTTGACTTGCATACAGTTTATTATTAAATCATAATAATTTATTGTTTATAAATTAATTTCACATGGAACATTCATGCACTGTATGGCAAAGTGATATAACGAGTTCCTTTCAAACATCTCATGTACAAAGGCACTGAATCAGACAAATTTTTAAGATTGATGCATACAATACTATTCATGAGATCATTTCTCTTAAAATCAACTATATACGAATGCCTATGCCCATCAAATGATAAAGTCTCTAATTTTTGGCACACAAAAATTATGTCATTATCATTTGAGTACATATCTTTTACTGATGCGAACAGTGGCAGTTCATTTTCTATGCCAATTTGCAAAATGCAATTCGTTTTATACAAACGACCATTGAATTTTATCCACGAGTACACGTTGTAAGATCTTAACTCAAAATGATTTCGAACTTGCAGTGTGGCTACGGTGATCGGTCCTTTAAGAAGAATAAGCTTGAAATTACTGTTAGTCATGAGTGAATATGCCAATTGAAATTGATGTCTTATTGCTATTGTTTGCGTTATATTGATTCTACTATGAGACAGAAATGCGATTTCTTTTACCTCTGCATGTTTCGCTTCGAATCTCATCGCCCAAAAACTTCTTAAAGGACCTTTAGATTCCATTATTCGAGCATAGTGGTCGAAATTATGAAATTTCGGTTTCAATCTTTCATCTTTGTACACTCGACATAACCGACAAGTATATAAATACAATTCGTGGTGTTCATCAATTAAATTAAATTAAATTAAATGAGAAAATCAGCCGATCCTAATCGATACTTTGGTGCCATAATGATATCATTGATTTGACAGAAAGTAGTATAAAGCTTCCATACTTTGTAATTTTCTGGAATCAAATCACCAATTATCAAACCAAAATTTCTAACCAAACACATCATTTCACAAGCTTTCATTCCTAATTTTTTTTTTTTTTGATCAACATATCTGCAGTTATGATTGGTGGTTTGTTTCCCATTTCAATATAACCATACTCAAAACTCTGTATTCTTGTGTTTAACATTTCAAGAGTTATCTTTGTCGCAAATTTGGCTTCGTAAATTAAATAATATATCAAAACAGTCATATCGTAGTTTGAAACGCCTTCTAAATTGTCATGCATGAGATCCGCTCCGCAATTATCAGTCACATGAAAAGAGGAAATTTGATTCCACACGGAGTTTTGTTTAATCCCTGTTTCTTCAGGTTTGCCAAGCAGAGCATCTTGTTCGTAATTGGCTCGTGTTCTAAGCAAGTTCGCATCTTCGGAAGTGTTTTGCTTTAAACTGTTTTTATTGATTTTACATATGCGACAAAAAAAATTGCCCGAAGAATTAACAAAATCTAGTATGTCATCTAGACCCGCATTGTCACCAGCAATTATTACCAAGACAAAATAAATCTGTTTTTTATTTCCATCTTTCAATTTTACAGTTATTCCTTCTTCTTCTAAAAATTTAAACTCATCGATCAATGCTTTGAATACTGAGTTATCTTTTTTGTCACTGTGATGAATTAGCAATGCTAAGAAGACGTTGCAGAGCCTAGATAAATACTCTTGTGGAAAACATCGCAAACTAACATATCCTGCGCCAATTTTATGCACTCCAGCATGAGTACCGATCGGATTATTGACTTCACATTCGTCGTAGAAAAAAACATATGGTACAACCAACTTATCAGGAAATCGTTCTAATATCCCATACCAAAACGGACTGTGACTAATATCATCAACTACTCCGTTGTCTATGTTTTCTCTTGAATTGAGGAACGAAAAAGCCATATCAAATACACCATCACATTCAAAAAGCGCAACAAAAAGCTTTCGAAGCGGTATGAGTGATAAAGTAACCGGGTTTACTTGTATTTTTAAACCGTCTTTGGTAATTTTTTCATCAATCCGTTGATTTAAAAATATTTTTTGAGGCCATATAAGAAATCCAAGTTCTTGCAGAGTTTTCTGTCTTTGATATTCAGTAGAATTATTCTCAAAAGGGTTATCAAGAAACTTTAAAACTTGTTGAAATGAAACTGAAGTCTCGTCTGTCGGTGTAATTGAATTTTCGATCATCAGAGAAATACTAGATAACATATCAGCTGTATCGTTAGTGATTTTCTGAATAGTTTTTCTAGTAAGAGAGCGATTGGTATACAATTTTTGAAAATGTGTTGAGACAATAGTCTTGCAAAAACTATTCAAGTCAAAATTTTCCTCTGCAAAATTTTGAACTGATACATTATTTTCTTCGAGTGAACTAGAATCGTGATCAGAAAAAGCCTCCGGAGGATCAATGATATCATTCACATTAGGATTTAAATTGTCTGCTTCCATATCAGGATTAATTAAAGAAAGTGAATCAGAAATGTATATTTTTTCTTGATTTTCTAAATTTATTTTCTCAATCGGATCAGAAACCGAACTATCGGATTGGTTTTTATCATCATTACTGAGAAAATGTTCTTTTAAATAATGCCTTTTGAACGACGAAAATATTTGAAACTGACGGTTGCAATTTTCAGAAAAACAATGAAAAACTGATAAATGACAATGTCGTGATCTAATATGAGTGAAAAGTTGGACTGTTGATACAAAAGTAATCTGGCAATGAGAACATGTATGAACCATTTTTCTAAAATCTAAAAGTGCAAGAATCTAAACACAAAATAATAAAAAACACGAAGTTTATGTGTTTTGAACGCTGATGAATGATCAATCATCAAGAAAATTGCGAATCAAATGTAACTAAAATGATCTTGAAACTTGTCAATTATTTTTTTAAATGCACTCGTTATTTGAAAACGATCAGTTAAACTTCTTAAGATTAATACTTTTTCGAGACAGAAGTCTACAATCTCAACTTTATAACACAGCGTGCGCTTCAAATTAATACTGATTGTATAAATATTTAACGCTAAATCACAAATTTTATCAACCAAATCAGTTTTTTCTGTAACATAAATTCTTTAGCATTGATTGCACTCTTGAATTCACGTCGATTACTTATGACTTACAAGTCATTTAACATGATGTTTACTTTGGGTGTAAGAGTGTCATGTTTCGTGTAAATGTTAAAAAAATATCGTTGAATGAACATCCAAACGTCGGAAACTTCAACGGAGTACTGGATGTTCAAAACATGGAAACACTTAAAACATACGTCTACAGCTTTGACGATGTTCTCGACGTTGTAGAAATAATCGTCGACGACGACGAAGTACGCAGCTTTCGGATCATCGACGGATTGTCCTTGAACTACTATGCTTGGTTGCATAGGATGCCCGAAAGTGTTCAATTTCTCTCGTCGAGCGTTTAGTGCCTCAACAATTTCGGCTTTCAGCTGAAACGATGAAATAAAAATAAATCGATTAAACATTCATATAATTAAAAAATTGAATGGCAAAATTTACAGTTAAAGTCTCGATAGAAGTTACCGATTTGCACAAAATGAATGCGTCTTGACACTCCACTATTGTTGGCTTCCAGGCTTTTTTGCCCTTTTTTCGTATGACGGTGGAATGAAGCACGACTGGTAACAGACGAAGAATCGACACGTCGTTATAACCTGAAACACAAGAAAAAATTATTATACATTTATTACTATAAATTATACGTAATTTTGTCATATTTAGACAAATGATTAATACCATTGGCAACAGCTTCATCAACGAGAGTCAAAAAATTCTTGTTCGCGATGTTGTGCTTCATGTGTTGAACAATGTTGCGTTTAGCATTCGGCCACCCGACCAAAAAGGAGGACTCTTTATGTTCGTGCAACACGCTGAAGTCAATAGCTATCTGAAATCGCAAAACACACATAAATTGAATGCATTTCTTACATCTTATAAAAATAATACTATACGTGTGTGTATATATATATATATATATATATAATTAAATTGATAAATAAAATTGATTTCAAAATTTTAATACCAAATCAGATGCTGAAGGGTTTTTTAAAAGAGGCCAGACCGAAATGATTTCCGTCAAACTAGTCTGTTCTTCTTCCATCAGCAGCTGCAATCGGTTTGGTGAAGTTTGTTGCCAAAGCTCACAAAGTTTTGGCCATGGCTCGGAATAATGGTCCAAGAAGCTTTTTTTGTCCATGTAAACGTCTTCAGGCAGAAGTTTTACTGCAACAAAATAAACTTTGTCAGTGTACTGTATACTAATGAATTACTTATGATAATAGTGATCTAATTAAATGTAGTGATTGAATTGATAATAAGAATAATGTTTCCTATTTAATATTCGTTTCTCACGTTTGGCTGGTGCTTCGGTAGATTTTTCGACTGTTGGTTTTATCTTGGAGCCACGTGCTCCTTTCTGCTTTTCAGTACTCAAGACGTTTCTGTACCTGATAGGCAATTTGCCTTTTGAAATGATTTGAATTTTGCCATCATTGACAAGTGGTACATAATAAGTCGACTGCAAGTAAAAAAAAGAATTTGATACAAATTTGAATATTTATCAAGATTCAATATTTACAAAAAATTACAAACTTTTTTTTCATTCGGAAAAAGTTCAGCTATTCTGTCGGCTGTTTTGTCGAAATCTTGGTTTCGAAGGGTTTTTTTGACTGCCATCAATTTTGAGATGATCATGCGAGTTAGAACATCTCGGTAACTATTGTTTAGAGTCCCTTCTTTCTTGTGAAATTTCCATAAATTTAAACCTTGAGACAACCCCTTTATGAAACTTTTTAATTCCTGCAATGAAAAAAAAACAATGATATTATATGATTAATTACAATCATTTAAGTGATTACTTTTTCTTCCAATTACCTCTTTGTTATTAAT
>JABFPP010000214.1:0-10658 GCA_022817365.1 Mallateleia sp. ZL-2020
TGTTTTATACTTCTGAATAACTTGAACAAAATTAATTAACAACAACAATGTTTTGTTCAAGTTGTTTGTAAATTTAAAACGTTTAAGTAAATATTCAATTAGTGAAACATATTCTCCCATAAATAAGCAAGGGCAAGCATCTCAGTAAAATAAACATAATTTTATTATTTTGTTATAAATTAGAAAGACACTAAATCTTTAAGACAGTTTTCAAACATGACTTTGACATCCTCTTAAGGAGATTTCTCAGCTGAAATTACTGGATTTAGTGTCTTTTGTAATAAAAATACTATATTTAATTATTTTAATATATAATGGGCAGACTTCGATTCTTGAAAGTGGGTAAATATTATTGTTTATAAAAACATAATTTTAAAACATTTATGTTCACGATTAAAGAAATCTCGTTTGTGAGGTAAAAATAAAACGAGATTTTTTTATTCGTGAATATTCTTCTTTAAATATTATGTTTTTACAGTCAATAATATTTGACCCACATTGCAAGAATCGAAGTCTGCTCATTATATATTAAAATAATTAATTATACTGTTTTTATTACAAAAGACACTGAATCTAATAACTAGTGACTACAAAATCCCCTTAAGGGTTAATAGAGAAATACAGTTTTATAAACAAATTATTCGTATATAATTCGTTATTGAATATTAAGAGAATGGACAAATATTTTTTAAAAATATATAATCTCAAATAATTGTTATTTCTATTTAATTACACTCTACGCTCGCAAACTGGGGCCATATTCTTGAAATGTGTAATCTTTAAATATTGAGGAACATACTACCCTCCTCTGAGCATAGTCATACATAAACTCTGCCGTGGAGACGCTCAGAGAAACGTCGCGTTCGACGTGACGCATTTCAAGAATAGGGCTCCTGGACATTTCTGGGACCGGAAGTATGCGTGAACTGGACAATGTTAAGGCACAACTACTACTGCGCATTTAAACTCTTTTTGGCGGTTGTCACATCCTCGGTAATCGGTTGTATGTTTGTTCCCGCCATAACCTAACATTTGAAACACGGACGGAAGATAGTGTCCAACTCGCGAGTACGTTTTTGTCCAGTACGTATATATGTCCAGTTCGCGAGCATGTAGTGTATTTCTTTTTGATATACTACTAGGTACTATTGAGATAGTCTGTATTACTTACGTACGTAAGAATCATGTGCAATATTTGAATTTATATTTTAATGTCTTACATTTCCGAATAACTTGAACAAAATGAAACAACTACAACAATTTTTTATTCAAGTGGTTTATAAATTTAAAATGTTTAAATAGAAACTTAATTTGTAAAAAATATACTTCCATAAATAAGCCGAACCGAGTATTTCAGTAAAATAAACAATATTTTATAATTTTGTTATAAATTAAAAAACACTAAATCTTTAAGGCAGTTTACAAACATGACTTTGCTATCCTCTTAATAGTATGAGGACTCCCTTTTATATAAAATTTATATAAATCGAGTTTACGTAAAATTTACATACATTTTACATAACGCTGGTTATCAGGGAATATTTGTTTCTTACGAAAGATATCTAGTAACTATTGATTAACAAATCCACATAATAGAAAACGAACTTATTTATCATAATAGAACATTAAGAGGATGAAGGAGTCATGTTTGAAAACTGCTTTAAAGATTTAGTGTCTTTTTATTTATAATGATATTACGACTTTTTTTTCAATTTCATGAGAACGTCGAGGTTCTTTACAAATGGGAGAATATTTTAGTTTAATAAAACATAAAATCTGTTAACTCATAATCTCAAACAATTTGTTGAAAAAAATTTCTTGACAAAACATTTTTTAATAAGTTGTTAGTAATTATGCGTCAATAAAATTAAATTTTTATGCATAAAAATTATTATTCTGTTCAATAAGAACCTCGACGTTCTCATTAAATTGAAGAATAAGTCGCAATATCATTATAAATTAAAAAGACACTAAATGTTTAAGACAGTTTCCAAACATGACTTCTCCATCCTCTTAATGTTCTATTATGATAAATAAGTTCGTTTTCTATTATGTGGAATTGTTAATCAATAGTTACTAGATATAGTATCTTTCGTAAGAAACAAATATTCCCTGATAACCAGCGTTATGTAAAATGTGTGTAAATTTTATGTAAACTCGATTTACATAAATTTTATATAAAAGGGAGTCCTCATTGGGCAAGATAATTTACATAAATCGTTTACATTGAAAAAAAATGTAAAATTAAGTTTACACATTTATGTTAACAAATCTAGTTGTTTTTATTAATAACACATTTGTAACAATAGTCTTTATCTAAAAAATATATTTTCTAAATGTTTTATACAAAATAACGTTAATTAATTTTTGTTTTATACGATTTATGTAAATCATACAGCACAATGAAGACTCCAGTTTACATAAAATTTATGTAAACCGCTTAGAATATCGATGGCTAACCATGTTCGGTTGAAAAACTGTTGTTGATTCTGATTGGTTACTGAATTTCCGAAACCGATTAGGTTTAACAGCGGTTTTTTAATCGAACACAGGTTCAAGTTTTTTCACATTAAGGGGATTTTGCAGTCACTAGTTACTAGATTCAGTTTCTTTTGTAATAAAAACAGTATAATTAATTATTTTAATATATAATGAGCAGACTTCGATTCTTGCAAGGTGGGATAATATTATTGACTGTAAAAACATAATATTTAAAGAAGATTATTCACGAATAAAAAAATCTCGTTTTATTTTCACCTAACAAACGAGATTTCTTTAATCGTGAACATAAATGTTTTAAAATTATGTTTTTATAAACAATAATATTTACCCACTTTGCAAGAATTGAAGTTTGCCCATTATATATTAAAATAATTAATTATACTGTTTTTATTACAAAAGACACTAAATCTAGTAATTTTAGCTGAGAAATCCCCGTAAAAGATTATATATAAGAATTTGTAATATATTTTTGTGCCGATTAACATAAAATAATATTAATGTACTATCGAAATAAACAATACCTAAATAAGGCTATATTCGAAAAAGAATTTTTCGATAAAAAAAGATTCGGTTTTCAGTTTTCTATTTTCCAATTCTTTTTAGATCTGCAATTACTTGAACATAATATCGAATAAATTTTGTATACTTCATGTATATTTAGTACTTTTAATTTGAATACTAAGATATTAAATTTAAGAAAGTTTCTATAATTATCCCGTACGGAATAAATGTAACATTACAATGCAACGTTTCAGCAACGTCCTATCTACGTTTATAACGTTGTTATAACGATAATGCAACATTCGAGTGTCGGATTAAAGAGATTTATCACCCAATGTTAAATTCCGAACTCACCTAACTTTCAAATAAATGATTGTAATTAAATTTTTATATTTGTAAGTAGGCACTATACTTTAATTATATAACCAACTTAGAAATTTATTAGCTGATGTTAAAATCTTATTTGAATAAGCCAGTAAATTACTAAATTAGTTAAAGAATTAAAATTTGTTGATTAATTATAAATATAAATACATATTTTAAAAATCTGTACATGGATTTAACGTGGATTCTAGGTTCAAGTTCCAAACATGTTTAATATAAATAATAATGTGAAGCCATTGATTCTGCATGGAATGAACGTAGATTTGACGTAACAATTGACAACGTGGACTCGTATATACCTTTTATATTATAGCATTTTCCCTTTAATTGAGAAGAGTGCATCGACAACGAAAATAAAAATTAAATTGAAAAGTAAATTAAATATATATTTTGGAAAGATCAGCTTTCTGTTCGTCATCAAAACGCACATCCTCTTATCACCCGAATAACTTGAACATAACCCGCGTGAAAAAAATCAGTCTGGGAACAGTACGGTGACCATACAAATGCCAGACTCGTACCAGACTCTTGCCAGACTTTTACCAGACACTTACCAGACTCTTACCAGACACATGCCAGACTCTTACCAGACACATGCCAGACTCTTACCAGACGCATTCCAGACTCTTACCAGATACTTGCCAGACTTTTTTCAATCTGGCAACGGTCTGGGAAATCGTCTGGATTAGGAGCGTTTCCCAGACTATTTCCCAGATACATTCCAGACTGCTTTCAATCTGGCAAATGTCTGGAAACAGTCTGGCAAATATCCTGCATCCGTACCGCGTCCAGACTCAATTTCTGTCCGTGGCCCATATTCATTCCAGACCATTTCCAGTCTGGCAAATAGTCTGGCAATAGTCTGGCCAATCAACCGGGTCACAGTCTGGATCACCAGCGTTTTCCAGATTATTTGCCAGACACAATCCAGACATATTTGCGTGGAAAATATCAGTCCGGAAAGAGTCTGGAAACAGCCCGCGTGGAAAAAATCAGTCTGGGCGAAATCTGGATTAAGTCTTGTGATAAATTAAAATATAATTTTATTTCTTGAAATATTTTGAAATAGAATTCATGAAGGAAACGATGTACTATACCGACGATATGTAAAGATAGGTACTGTATGTAAACGAGAGAGAGAAATATTATGCTGCTCCCCTCCAATTAAGAAAAATGCGCGACTCTTGATTCCGAGAATTGGGCGGCAGATCGAACCAGAATTGAGAAGCAAATGGACGCACAAATTAGAGGAGAAAGAATTCGCGTGCTTATCCGGATTTGAGTGACACGGCTACGGAAGACCACTCTGGACCAGAGGACTCATTGGAGAACGGTGTTTCCAGTATATTGAAGGGAACTTGGATTCGATTTGGGTTGGTTCCGGCGTGTTCAATTATCAGGCCAAGGCCCACACAATTCACTGATATGAAAACCCATCTTGGGATCAACCAAGCAACATCACCGTCGTTGAGACGCTGACCCTTGGAGAACGAGATCCAGTTGCCAGAGATGCGAGATCATCCATGCGCCGTGAGATCATAATTACCGAAGCTGAGATTGCTGCACGTGAGAACGTTTCCTCGTCGTCGAGACCGACTCCACATGGTTGCTGGTAAAGTGGTGAAGTCCAATCCTCGTGAGCGATAGATTTTCATTCCTCTTTTTTATGGTATAAATTCACTATCTTTTCAATTGGTTCTCTCTCTCGTTCGAGAATTATTATAAATATATAGTTGATACACTGTTCAATTTATCTTTTCGTTTTATAATTATTTGTTGAGTTGTAAATAAATTGAACAAGATTTTGACTGGTTATATTAGTTTTATTCTTGGTCTTGTAAGTGTCTCGTGTCCTATTATTATACATAGGATTAATTATAGATAAATTGATATTTTATTACATCTTGGCGCCCAACTAGTAGGCACGAATTTCGCGAATTCATTTTAAATGCGGAAAAATTTGAGATCGCCTATAGTTACGAGAAAACGACTGAATACAGTGCTAACTCCTCAAAATAGAGTAACGAAAGTGACAAAAAAGACAAATATGACGCGTGAAAACGTTTTGGCAAACCTTGAACAAGAAAGGGAAGCTTTGAGGTTAGAAAAAGAAAATTTAGAACGAGAGAGACAAAACATTGAATCGATGAGACAGGAATTGCAACGACAAAATTTTAATGAGTTTCAAAGAAATGTTGTCACCGAAATTAAAACGCTAAAAAATGTTATTGAAAATCAGAAAAGTGAAATCGTAGAGTTACAAAAGAAAGCTCAGGGAACGAATTCTAGCGATAATAATTTTGAAAAGTTAATGGAAAGTTTCCTTTTATCGAATATTGACGTGCGTTTACCAAAATTTGATAATGATTGCGATATAAATCCGAAGAAATTTATTGACGAGCTAGATAAATATATGTTACTGAGAAAAATATCAGAATCAAATAAATTGATAGTGGTGGGAACAACATTAGAAAATCGCGCACGCGTTTGGTTTGAGTCAAAAAAGTTTGATAATTATGCACAGTTTGTCGCGGAATTCAAAGAGGAATTTTATGCGATTCCTGTACGCGTGGAAATGAAAAGTAAATGGTATGAAAAAAGATATTCGCAAGTGGACGGTTCTTTTCAGACGTATTTTTTAAAACAATTCAATGAAGCAATATATTTCACACCAAAATTAGACACATATGAAATAATATATGAAATAGTAAAGCAATTACCGTTTTATATACAACAAGCTTTAATTGGGGTAAATTTTGACGATGAAAATGCTGTCGCAAAAGCATTATGTCGTTTAGATTTTATAGAGAAAGAAAAAGGAAAAAATAAAAAACTTAAAGCAGTAAATTCTCAATTTTTTGATTATGATAGAAATGGTATAAATTATAATATAGACGGTAAACAACATGATTTCAAACAACATAAGAACCAAACACGGGTTCAAAATAATTTCGCGAATTCAAAAACGCCTTATTCAAATGGGAACCATCGATTTCAGTTACGCAATAATTGTATCAAAACATCTGATACAAATAGTCGAAGGAATACAGCGAATGGTGCTTGCAATGATGTGTCAACGGACGCGAGAGTTGACGGAGCATTTCTAATACCTGATGTTCGTATTCCACCGCCTAATATTAATATGCATGATTTAAATCGTGATTTAAACTAGGATGTCGTACTTTGAATGGTCCATCAAAGTATGGTAATCCTTATGATATTCTAGAGGATCTTAATGACGCTGTAAAGAATGAAATTCGCAGTGGAAATTTAAATTCGGGGCGTTATATTGCGAAATCGCCAAAACTTATCATTTCAATACACAATATTTACATTCCTGCACTTATAGATACCGGCAGCCAAGTAACATGTGTTTCTCAAGAATTATACGAATATCTTCAAAAACATTTTACATTATTAGAATTTCCCGTTAATAATGTTTTCGTGCAATCTGCGATTAGTAAAAAATTTATAACTATTAAGAAACAAATTTTATTAGACATAACTGTGGGACAAAAACAAATAACAAGTAATTTTTTAGTAATTCTAAATTTAACATCCGCGCTGATATTGGGAAATGACTGGTTGATGATTAATAAAGTTTCATTAGATTATACTAAATTTTCAATAATAATTGATAATTATATTATTCCAGATAATTTTGTAAAATTTGATATATTGTTAGAAAAACTCGTGACTACGTCAAATGATGACTCTATTTATATACATATAATTCATAGTGACCAGTCGCCGTTGAGAGAAAAACAATCGGTAAAATTTAATGAAAATGAAAATAATGAAGTAAATATAAATAAAATTGTTACAATTAAGGAAATAAATTATGATGAGATTATTAATGTTAATGTAGATAGTTGTGATATAGATAACGCGATCAAAGAAAATAACGAAATAAACAAAACCGTTGAAAAACCTTTTTCAGATGAACTTCGAATGATAATTGACGAACTCGATTTGAACAATTTAGAACGCGATATTTTTTATAAAATGATGTTACAATTTGAGAAACTTTTTACATATAAACGTAATCCAGCTGGGTCATACGAGCATAAAATAACCTTAATAAATAATAAAACAATCGTAAAAAAATCGTATCCGGTGCCATATGTAATGCGTGAATTGGTGGGAAAAGAAATAAACAAAATGTTGAATGAGGGGATAATTGAAAAATCAAACAGTCCTTATTGTAACCCTCTTAAAATTGTTGAAAAGAGTGTGGATAAAATTAGAATATGCTTAGATATGCGACATATAAATCAAATCATAGAGTCAGATAATGAATCACCACCGCTAATAAACGAATTGATACAACAATTTCATGGAGTTAAATGTATGTCAACGACCGATTTGACTAATGGTTACTGGCAGGTACCACTAGAAAAGTCGTCTCGTAAATACACAGCTTTTTTACATGAAGGTAAATTGTATCAATTTTGCCGCGTGCCATTCGGTCTTAAAAATGCGGGTGCAGGTTTTATGAAGTCTTTGAGAGCTGCTCTGGGACATAATTGTGATAGATTTTTAACATGTTATATTGACGATTTATTGATATCTTCCAACTCATTTGAATCGCATATTAATCATATTTACACTATTTTTGATACATTGCAAAGACAAAATTTTACACTTAGTTTGAGAAAGTCTATGTTTTTTAAACGGAGAGTAAAATTTTTGGGGTATATTATTGCTACCGATGGTGTTCACCCAGATCCGGAACATCTAAATGTTATCAGAAATTTCGCTGAACCCAAAAATAAAAAAGAATTACAGTCATTCTTAGGTGTATGCAATTGGTATAGACAGTTCAGTTTTAAACACTCTGATCGCATAACACCATTTCGAGATTTAATGAGTGATAAAAATCCATGGTTGTGGATCGATAATCATAGAAAAGCTTTTATAGATTTAAAAAACAATTTCCTAGATTGCGTTATGCTATCACACGTGAATTTTGACCGACCATTCTATTTACAAACAGACGCGTCAGATAAGGGGATCAGCGGAATTCTGTATCAAGTCGATGATGAAGGAAATCAGTATCTCATTTCTCTCGTTAGTCGCGTTTTAGCAAAAGCCGAAATAAATTACACCGTTACGGAAAAAGAATTATTGGCAATAGTTTTTTCAGTTTTTAGATGTAGCACATATTTGAAAGGCCGCAGTTTTAAAATAATTACCGATCATAAAGCACTTCAATTTTTAAATACAGCTCAATTTTTAACGTCACGACTTATGCGGTGGAGTAAATTTTTGCAATCATATACATTTGAGGTAGAACACTGCGCGGGGAAAAATAATGTGGTGGCAGATTTTTTTAGTAGGAATCCAGAGGGGAAATTCATGGAAAATGGTCAAAAGGGACTTCTGATACCTACTCTAGATCATCATCATATAGATATTGATCCAAATGAAAATATTGATAATATTTGTGTTGTCAAATTAATAAAAACAAATAAATTTCTGGTTGAGCAACTAAAAAATTTGAGTAAATTACAAAGAGAAGACGATAGAATCCAAGCTGTAATTAATGAAATTGAAAATGATAAAAATGATAAATATTTTCAAATTTTTGATGGTATTTTGTTCCATAAAGATTTTTCAAATAATTTTCAAATTGTAATACCAAATAAATTAGTTGAGGTTATTGTGCAATTTTTCCATGAAAAATTAGGACATCCAGGATATTTCAAAACCTTTTCTTATATAAAACAATTTTATTTTTGGCATGGAATGAAAGTTGATATAAAGTCTTATATATTAAAATGTGATTTGTGTCAAAGAGTTAAGTATGTTAATTATAACGTTGAGGGTTCATATAAACTGGTTGAGTCGCAGCATCCAAAGGATTTAGTGACCGTCGATTTTTATGGACCTTTACCACGTTCTACTGGTGGTGTTCAATATATTTTTGTTGTACTCGATGCGTTTTCGAAATACGTCAAATTATATGCCATTAAGAAAGCAACTACGAAAGCTGTGCTTAATGTTTTGATAAATAAATATATTCACGAAGTTGGCAAACCCTTGCGTATATTAGCCGATCACGGAACGCAATTTACGGCTCATAAATGGCGACATGAACTTGAATCGAATGGTATTCGGGTAATTTTTAGCTCTATTCGTCATCCACAGAGCAATCCGACAGAGAGAATTATGCGCGAATTAGGCCGTTTGTTTCGTACTTTGAATTCTGAGACTCACACAAAATGGGCAAAAAACTTACCTCGCATCGAACAAATTTTGAATATAACGATACATTCTTCGACTGGTTACACACCACGTGAATTGCACTTCGGTACTCCGCCGGATGATGACGTTCTCAAAATTATTAATTTTCCTTCGACACAACACATTTCACATGAAACTAAAATAAAGATGGCAAAGAAAAGAATACAAGTACATTTTAATTATAGAAAGAAAAATAAAAAGTTCACTCCGAAAATAGATTTGTGCGAAGGCGATTTAGTATTAGTGAGAACCCCACGTTTATCTAATGCGAACGAAAAAACCACTCATAAATTTTTTCACATTTACACTGGGCCGTACATAATCACCACAGATTTAAAAAATAATGCGTTCGAACTGGGTGATCCGGACAATCCGAGTATGAAAATCGGAATATATAATCGTACTAACTTAAAAAAATATTACACCAATGACGATTCTGAAAAAGGATAAGCGATACACCGCGCGAGAAAAACAAATACACGGCACGAATGCGTTAGCGGAACTACGAGAAAACGCGTAAAATTGTTTTGAATGAATTCTATTAAAAGAAATGTGTTTTCGAGGAAATCAATGATTGATGTTTACATCGGTTGAGAAAGACAGTGTACTGAGTTGACATGATGCATAAATGAATCGATGGAGTGGAAACTTGTTAGACCAAATTAATGTGTATGATGCGATGTAACAAACCTTAGAGTTTGTGGGAATTATGTTTATACATGTGGAATTGGGCTATTTTTTACAAGCATTCAATTAGCTTTCTATGCAATAATATCGTCGTTGAGACAGATGTCGAAACTTCTCGGTTGCGCAGCGTGAGAAGTTCCGAAGGGGATATTGTGATAAATTAAAATATAATTTTATTTCTTGAAATATTTTGAAATAGAATTCATGAAGAAAACGATGTACTATACCGACGATATGTAAAGATAGGTACTGTATGTAAACGAGAGAGAGAAATATTATGCTGCTCCCCTCCAATTAAGAAAAATGCGCGACTCTTGATTCCGAGAATTGGGCGGCAG
>JABFPP010000215.1:0-10609 GCA_022817365.1 Mallateleia sp. ZL-2020
GAATATCCCTTCCTGTGAGGGAATCGTGTATTTGATAGCCTTTGACTTAAATTATTTTGACGTAAATTATTTGTGTATAACGAAACTGAACGAATAACCGAAGATTATCCGAAGAATATCGCCAATAAATTTCACCATTTTTAAAAACTTTTCCCGTACGAAATTTAAAATTGTCGTGTATCACGCATTCTTTTCCATTATTTGTTACCGTAAAAATTGCTTCCATTTTGATGTATATGTAATACGACAATCTGCCAATTAAAACTAAACGAATAACGATTTGAAAAATGCAAAGAAAGCTAGGAGCTGTTTTGATATATAAATTCAGGCTGTTTTGATATATTTGACGGGGCTGTTTTGATACATTTGGTGGGGCTGTTTTGATACATTTAGCGGGGCGGTTTTGATATATTAAAAGTGGATAATTAGCGGTTTTGATATTCACCGGAAAGTTTAACCGGTGTAAATTATGATGTTTTTAAATATCGTTAATGAGTTTTTTACCTTTGGTTTGGAATCAAAATATTTTAGGAATAATTCATCATATTTTAGATAGATGAAGTAATTTAGAGAGATATATAAATGATTTAAATATGTTTGATTGGTAACGAGTAACCGACAGTGGAAGACAGGATTTGGATTAAATGAATGTTTGTATACAAATTATGCCATTATTTTAAATGAATATTATGTTTATAATATAGTTCTCAATATTTGGTACGCATCTAACGATTATCTTGGTATATGAGATCCATTTAATTATAATATGATTGATGATCTTATAATATCTATCAGCTGGATACGTTTTTAACTATCAATAACAGAATCTTTTCTAAAACGACAGTAAAAGTGGTACTTATCAAACCACTTCACTAAAATGCGTAGATTAAGCTTCAGTGGAATTGTCCACTTGTCACTATTTCAGTGACTGGGAATAATTATTTATTATGATGCAACTGAACAAATGTATTAATTATTGATATACGTTAAATCACGCATTTGCGATGAAACGTAACAAATTTATTACCAACGACAAATAAATTAAACTTGATTAAACCATTTACAAAGTTGTATTTATTTTTCTCCGCGCAGAACGAACATTAAATAATTAACTAGATAATTGAATTTGAAGAACCTAACTAACCTTTGGATATTAAATTTGGATTGAGAAGCTTCAGCGAATTTGAATTTTAAATTGTAATAATTTATGATGGTTGTATGCAAAAGAATATGTAAATTATCGGAGCATAAAAGTCTTAGAGCAACTTACGCGTTAGATAACTGAATTTACATATAAGTATCTTATACAAAATAGTCTAAAGATCAAAGTAAGAAACTTTTCTAAAGCAATTATACTTGTCGAAATATTTTATTATAATTAAACATAATTATTTAACATAAAACTATATGTTAAAAGATTATTTCTTAAACTGTTTCCTTTAATCAGCTAAGTTATCCAAAATACTAATATTTCATTGCCAATTTCGACAGGTCTGTAGATAACTTAGATATACAAGTGAGATCAAGCAACGAGAGGAGTAGACGCCAAAAGAAGAGGAAATAAAGAGTCCTCCTCGTGGACCCCCTCCCCCACCATTACCGCCTCTACCAAAAAGCCGAGATATCACCCTAAATGTAAATCACACGACTTCCGCCCCTGCATCAGAAGTCGAATCCCCGAAGACGCCGCAACCACTGGCAACCATTAGCATACAGGATTTGACTAGCGTGCAGTTGAGGAGGACTAACACGAAAATGCACGCAGCTAAAACTTTCTCTGCACCGCCACCTAGGAGTGTGTCAATGACGAACGGTTGGTGATATTTTCCAGTTTATCACATATCTAGAAATCACATATGCTAATTATTTACAACTTTTATTCGGTCATAAAACCGTCTTCATCTTCAGCTAAGAAGATTAACAGATTTTTCCAATTCAATAATTCCGAAAATACACTTGAATACCATTTACGAAGCAAGATCTATTTAACAAGTTACTTAAAACACGAATAAACACATCTTATCTATTCGTTTTACGCAGACCAATTTAATTTTCACTTTTACGGTAGCCAGATAACATCTTAAGTAGGTCTATAAAATTTAAGATCGCGCTCGTTACCCCAGTTAGATGGCTAATCTGTATTATTCTAAAGACCCGGAGGAGATCGCATCAAGTCATTAAAATTACTTTACTCATATTTAAATGGTCGAAACCTTTGCTTTGAATCTTACACAACCATTTCACGCTTTTCGGAATCACTTTCATCAACGTATCTTTCTTCTTTTGCAACCATCTAGTGTCGGAGGCCTTCTTCGTCCAGAAAACAGACCTCATCGCCGAGCTGAAGAAAACGAAAGACATACCCGGAATCAAAAAGCTGAAGGTAGAGAGAGCTCAAGTGGAAAAAACGCAGGAACAAAACCTCATCTCCGAAATCACGAAGGCTTTCAGCGTTTCGAATTTCGTAGATCAGGTAGACCATGGCTGGACAATTTTAACTGAAGATTTATGTTTGGTGTACTAATTGCTGGACGATGTCTTTCAGATTCCGGAAAAGGATAGCTCAGGAAACGCGATACCAATTTGGAAACGACAGATGCTCACGAGGAAGGCTGCAGAAAGAGCGAACAAGGAGTTGGAGGAGCAGATAGCTAGGGAAAACGAGGAACGGAGACAGAAGGCCATACCTCCATGGAACAGGCAGCTCCTTGTCAAGAAAGATAGTGACGACAAAAGGTTCACTTTTAAAGACTTCATTAATATGTAGATGGCTTATTGATGATGTATATATATCTGTAAATGATATATGTGATATATACATGCAGGTGGATAAGACATTCGGAAGCATATTGACTGGATACCATGGTAGGGTCTGTACTAAAGTTTGGTCCTCTTTCAGATCCACCCCAGTGCCTGTGGTAGCTCCGCCGCCAGCTCCTTTGACTGTAAAAATCGAACCCATTGCCTCGGCCACAAAGAAAGAGGTCGCTCCAACGTTAACTATTGTCCCGAAGAAAGAAGAGACAACGACGAAAACCAATAACAACAACGTAGTCAGACAAAACAGCAACCACACCGATGACTCGGACGAGGAGAAGATCATCCCGTGGCGAGCAAAGCTGAGAAAGCCGCTCAATATATTAGAATGACACCCATTATAAATTTTACAACGTTGATCGTTGTCAGACCGCTTTATCTTGTTAACTCTTGCGCGGAAGTTTTATCTGAATTTGTAACCGTGGAATTTACTCGATGTTAAGGCCATGTTTGTATTTGTATTGCACATGAGCATTAAATTGATGTGCGCTTTGCGGAGTGGAAGTAATGATATGAAAATTTTATATTTGTATAAAAATAACGTTAAGCACAGTTGCATTGTAAATACAGGAGACTTCGTTAAGGCTATTGTTTCAGTTAATGTTCATACTTTGTAAAAAACTATTTTCTACGAATATTGTGATAAAGTGATGACTTGAATGGAAATTGATTTTAGTTTTAATTTTGTACCCGTACTTTGCATAAGATGCATGAGAATATTATATGTTTTTAAAGTAATCAATATTTTGATTCAAAGATGGATTGTCATATTTATACCTTGCGGCATGATATGTTTATGCGTTTCTGTCCGATGCAGAGATCAGACTTTGTTTCTACTCGGTATTATACGAATAAGTTATTACTTGTAAATAACGTATGAAAAATGAATTTGTTACTTTTTTGCTGTTGTTACATTTTCCGTGCTGATTGGGTTTTAATGTAGATCTAGTTAGTTGGCTTTGTAGGCGCTGAGATCTAATCAAGTTAAAGTTAAGATTAAGTTTAAATTCAGCGCAATAAATATGTAGTGATCAAATATTTAATAGATAGTGATTGTTGAGGCACAATTACGTATAATGCACGCAACAGAGTGGACTTGGAAACCAGGTTACCGTGAACCCGAGTTACGCGATATGTTATGAGAAGAATTATTTTTAATTACATGCCATTTTATGAATCAAATTTTTCGATAATTACTGTGTTCATAAAATGTTATGTATGCAAAATTATGGTCTGTTTTTCTGAACTTACTAAGCAAATTTATTTCACTAAAAAGTGTTATATTAAACAGCATATACAATTTTTTAATTGATATCTGAAAAATCTATTTAAAATAAAATTTAGAAATTAATAAAGAATTTGACTATTCAAATTGATTGAATAAAATCAATGTTATCAATTCTGTTATCAATCTCTTATAAAACCTGTAATCAATTGTTTTAAAACTTTATTTTTCACATTTTAACTATTATTCATGCTTAATTGACTAAAGTTCAAGGTAATTTAACGTCATCTGCTGGTCATGTTAAAAGTTTCATTAGACTTTTGGAATACTTTTAAAGGTCAATAGATAGTATGTTTATTTGTTTGAGGCTATTATTCGGTGATATTATAACAAGTCATTTTAATCCACAGTCGTCCATTCTATATTAAAGCTTAAGAACTTTTGAATTGTTAATAAATCATTCAGGAAAGTGATTTATTATTATGGCTTCTGTGTAAATGTTTGCGTAAATACATGTAATGTAATGAGTGAATTTTATTTTAAATTAAGAACAAAAAAAAACAAATATGATTAAAAAAGCAGCTGTCATTTACGCAAATAAGCCATTCGCATACCTTCTTTACCATAATTATATAAGTAAATATTGCGAAATATGTTTCAAGAGATATTTTAATTAAACTTTTTATTTCGTACTAAACTTTTTAATTACTAAACAAAGAAATAAATTAAAACTTTGTTTAATTTAATTTACTTTGTATTACTTTATACTATACTTTTTAAATAATATAAAAGTATTATCTGATTAAATGCCTTATAAACAACTAAACAAATGGTTCTCTTGTATTTATATTAAAATGTATAAATTTTAATATCAAAGTGTGCTATATATGACATTTTACAGTAATTAATTTTTACATTAAACCAACTGTAAAATGTGCAGGTTGCAATTACGTATATTGTGACTCTGAATGTGAAGAAACTGCTAAAGAAATTCATAATTTCGAATGTCCGCGTATAAAGCAATGGTTCTCAAGAGGTCATAGTATTTTACCCGAATGCACAAGGCTACTGGCATTAGTCATTTATAAATTAAAATATTGTGATGGATACGATATGGTTGATCTGTACACTGAAGATGACGAAAGGACATTTAATGATTTGGATCCACGTAAGTTATGAGTAAAAATATAAAAATTTTCTAAATATTGAGACTTTAGGAATCAACAAATTAAACAGTTTTAAAAAATATATTTTTATATTACATTGATACAGATTTTGAAGATATGAAATCCGACTTCATATACGATATTGAATACGAAATTAAACGAACATATTTATATCAGTACATGGGCCACGATTTAAACTTGACTGAACAAGAATTGTATTCAATCTATTGCAGAGTGACTTGCAACACGTTCATAAATTTAAATGCAGAACCACGAATGAATGTAGGATTAGGACTTTATTTGGCACCAGCGATGTTAAAACATAGCTGTCGTCCTGACGTATTTTGTGTTAATAATGGTCCTATACTTCGATTAGTAACTAACAAACCACTTCGGGCTATCGATTGGTCAAAGGTACCATCTATAAGTTGTGTTATAATTTTTGAATAAATATTAGATTAACCCTTGCAGAAATAACTCCCCGAAAATCTCCGAAAATGATCCGAAAAACTCGGAAAAAGTTCAACAAAATGTTCTTATAAACTTTGAAAACTGCTCGGAGAATTTTTAAAAATTCTCAATTTTGACAAATTTTCAAAATTGTTAAAAATTATTTGGAGTTTGAATATAAAATTGAATTCCAGTAAACATTTTTCGGAAGTTATTAAAGTTTTTGAAAGTTTTTCAGATATATACTGAAATTTTCTTGACTTTAGTACACTTTCAAAAACATCTAACATTTTTTAAAGGGTATTGTAACACCCTTATATTGTAAAATTTCTAAAATTTTCTGAAAAACTTTGAAAAACTCTGAAAAATTCTTAAATCTCATAAAAGCCCTGCAACGCATTTTTCAGAATTTCTTAAAGATTTTTGCTAGCACTTAGTTTTTATTCAAATTCCAAAAAATTTTGAAAACCTTTAAAATTTTGTCAATATTGACAGTTTTCAGACATTTCGGAGCTGTTTCAGAGCGTTCCAGAATGTTTTATTAGAGTTTTTCAAAACATTTTTCGGAGATTTTCGGAGAATTATTTCTATAAAGAAATATTTTTCTAATTTACTACAAATATATTTAAAACTTTTTAACTTTGTATGTATTTTAAGTTTGTACATTGTTTATGAAATTTTTCACAGTATTATATAAACATTTTTTAGAACGTTTTTTAAAGATTTCCATGGAATTAAATTTTAAAAGGTATCATTTGTTTTGTCAATAGATGACGATAGCATGGATACTTACCAGTAATTATACGAAGCATAGAAGAGACAAATTGAGACAATTATTCATTAATTGCAAATGCAAAAAATGCAGCAGCAAAGATCCTCTTATGGCTTGCCCCAATAGATCTTGTTACAATCCTTGTGTCCCTAAGGAAGATGCTTGTACCAAATGCTTGAAGCCAATTAGCAACGATTACAAACAAGTGTATAAAAAAGTAGTAGAACTAACACTGAAACTTTTAGCTAAAACTTCAACTTCACACTGTAGGTTTTTGTAGGATACGTAAAAAAAATTATATACATTAAATTTATAAAAAGCATCTAAATTACTTGTAATATAATATTTCTCTGAACATTCCTGAACAAAGTCTGAAAAAATTTTAAATGCCTGGAAGTCTAAAAACAAAACTAAGAAAACATCTACATAATTCCATAAATAATTTTCAGATAATTTCAAACATTTTCAGATTAACAATTTTTCAATGGAAATTCAATTTAGAAGTCTTGAAAATTCTGAAGAACTTCTGGAGAAAGGTTCAAAGTCTGAAAAAAATTTTGCAAAATCTAAAGAAATATGAAAATGTTTGATAATGTCTGATAAAAGTCTAGAAAAGAGTTAAAATGAGAACACTTTAGAGTTTTTCAGACTTTTCTGACTACTTTTCAGTGTTTTCAGGGTTTGACAGATAAATTAATATAATCACAGAAGCATTGAAACTGATTCTTGAAAATTAGAATATTTCAGGCTTTTTCAATTACTGCAAAATTTGTCAGATTTTTCCTTCCATTTTCATACTTCCTCAAACTATTTTTAAGTTTTTTCAGTTTATCAGAGAAATTATTGTCGTCACGATAATACTGAAAAATGTCATTTTCATATATTTTAAACACCGTGGAAACTTTTTGAAAATTTTTTAAAAATTGGAAATTATTAATATGAAAATTAGAAAATTTTAGAGTTTTTCGAGTATTTTCAGAGTGTTTTCAAACTGTTTTCCAAAGAAATATTACCATCAAGAATAATAATAAACTTTTCTCAAAAAAATCCTCTACAATGCATCAATGCATAAAATCTATGTTTGAAGAATTGTGCAAAAAAACTTTAAGAATTTTCTTTTTATTATTTCGCGATGGTATTGTGGTTCAAATTTAATTAAAAATTTTATCAAATTGTAATTGCAGCTCGCGATGTAATAAGAACATGTCTAGAAAATCAAGTGAAATATTTTCACTTTATGAATCCATTGCATTTAACGACTTTACAAGTATATGTTAGTAAAGCTACCGAAACATTTAAAAATGCAGAAGAAAATATAGTTTACTTGAAAAGACTTTACAAAATTGAAGTGTAAGTTTATTAAATTTAAAACATTTACTATATTTTATATTCATTTACAATTATTTTTAACAATTTGTTTTCAGGGCTCACAATGGTCCATATCATCCTATTTCGCTTAACAGAAAATTCTCTATAGCCATATTGTAGAATCATTTAAATGACTCGAGATACGTTTACACGTTAAAAACACTGGGAACAATATTGTTCAAAATGTATGACGAAGATGATAATATTTTTGTTGAAATGGGCCGATTGTTCCCGGACGAGTTCCTTCAACATGTTAAACATAAATATTTGAAATATCGAAGGAAATTTGGATTAGATTTCAATATGGATGACAAATATGCGATCTTACGTAAATTTAACATATAAATTGATACATGTTATAATTGTTATACATTAACGAAATGATGTGTTATAAATATACAAATAGAAGATTTGTATTCTAATATTATACTTGTTTGATTTATATATTGACATTGCCATTTTTAAGTTTAAAAGTTTTCTTCCTTGGTGAAAATGTATCTCCGAAAATTTCTGAAAACAAATCTGCAAAATCTATAGAAACTTCTGAACACCTCTCAAAAATGGAATATTTCAGACTTTTATACAGAAATAACTGTTTTAAATTCGTTTTAAATTCGTATTTTAAATAGATTAATTACTTCTCGAATAAGTTGAAAGTTTGAAAAACTTTGAAAGAATTTGAAAATATCTGTAAAAATATCAAAATTTTACATAATTTTCTTAAGAATTTTCTAACATTGTTTCAGATGATTTTAGATATTTTCACAGTGTTTTAACTTTGTCGAGAAATATTAACCTCAATGTAAAAAATTATTAGTAAATGTTAACTATCGCTCCTTCCACCTTCCTCCCAACCCATATTTCTGATACGGTTTTCCTATGTACTTTGACGTGTTGATACTATTTAAAAAAATATTTTGTAATGTTTCAAAATTAAAAAAAATTAATTATATATTAATTTTTATCATAAATAATTATTAAAAAATAAAGAATTACAATTTTCAAAAATGTTTAATAAAAATTGATAATCCAAAATATTTCTAAAATGAATAAAAAACCGATCTTTAATTATATAAAATTATATCGAATTCTTATAAATAATTAACATAAAACATTGTAGAAAATACGACATTTTTAAAGGTAAAAAGAAAAGAAATTCGAAAAATATACGCAAAAGTAAATGAGTTGTTTAAACGATTTAATACTATGTTTACTTTCTAAATAATTTCCATTATCAATATTTTCTACATTTAAATTCGTTACAGACAAAACAAAATAATTTGGGAATCAATAAACAAGAGGTCAAAATAATTTTGTCTGTTTGCAATTGCCAATCGTTTCAATTCTATTTATGTGTTACTTCATTACAATACATTACAATTTTTAACTTTGAACGAAATATAATGTATGTCACGGAAATTAATTAAAGTAAAATCAGTCAATTTTAAATTTTAAAATCTGTGACGAAACTTTTATTATTGTTAATAGTAAGTAAATTTGTGTATATGATTTATTTAATTTTTTATGTGTATATTAATAATTTCACACTTTTATAGGGACGAAATATTTACTCTTTCAAAATGATTCGACAAGGAGAATTAGTGTTAAAAGAAACTCCATATTCGTATGTTTTAAACAAAGAACATCTATCAACCAGATGTGACTACTGTCTCAGAGAGTATTTATTATTTTGAATAAGTCATTTACTATTTCATGTCATTAATTTTGAAACTAATAGAAAGTAAATACTTTTCATTAGGTTCAAAAATACAATTTATTTTCATAAATCAATTAAATTTTATATAATATAAATCAATTATTAGGCATTTAAATTTCTATTTTGCAGAGGCGATTTGTACATTTGTAGTTCGTGCAAAGTAGTTCGTTATTGCAACTCCTCGTGTCAAACTGCAGCATTTGATGTACACAATACGGAATGTATAAGACTTAAATATGTCAAAGGAAACGTTGAAGACGACGTAAGATTGACAGCAAGAATAATTGACAAACTGAAAAGTGAAGAACAAGATCAATTGGGTCAGCATTTTATGGCTGAAAGACAGAAGACATTTTATGACTTAATGTCTCGTAAGTTAAATTCGAAATGACACAAAAATGTAATATTATTTGAATTTTTATGTAATTGCTGCAAAAACTAATCATTTTCAATTCGAAATTTTAGTTACTGTAACTTAAAACGAAAATATTACAATTTTCACTAAATTTGTATTTCTTAAACAAACTGCATTTTAAAAGGAATAACATGAAAAAAAGGAAAATTCCTAAAACTACCATTCAAAATAGTACAAATTACTTACATAGTAATAGTTTATATTGCCCAACTCACAAAAGAGTTTCTTTAGAGTAAATAGAATATTCTTATATTAAATAGATTTCCCTACTTAATATCTATACAAGAAGAAACTCTATTTATAATGAGAAGTAATTATTCTTATGCATTATTGTTTTAAATTAAGAAAACTATTACATATGAATTACTTTACGAATATATCAAAGTTTGTGCAGTATTTATTAAAATAATAACATTATATTTGAGAATGTATAAATAATATGTTATACTTAATATGAATGTTAAAAATAGATTTTTTAACATTCATATTAAATATAAATGTGAAACATATTTTTCGTCACACATGCTCTAAAAGTCTTATTTTGTTCCCTAAATTTAGGGAGCAGAACGCAATTTCTCTCCGTAGAGGGCAAAATGCTTCTCAAAGGAGCAAAATTGTGTTTTTCTCCCTTAATTTTAGGAAGTAAAAAAACAACTTTTTACTCGCATTTGTGTCGAAA
>JABFPP010000216.1:0-10627 GCA_022817365.1 Mallateleia sp. ZL-2020
AAACAAATTTCGGCGTAGTAATAAATAAAACTAATGTTCGCCCGATCAGGCAAATTTTATTAATTGGAAACGCACTCAACGACGCGAAACAAACTTTAATCATCTAAAACTGTCCCAATATTTAACACCGCCCGCTTTGAACGGTAGCACAACGTTCAACAAAGAAAATGGTTTGACGGGTCGCTAACGCGAAAGGAAATGTAACCGAACTGTAACAAATGTATCGTCGTTTCTCACGGACGTTGAAGACCGGGTGTTTTCCATGGCTGAAAACGACATACCGTCAGCTTTTCGCTTTTGTCCCATCGCAGGGTTATCTTTCCATTGGGGACCCAATGTTTCCACTTCCTGTGGAAAGTGATAGCTCGTTCCGGAACTCGTAGATGGTAGCCACAAGCGTCGATCATACGAAAATGGCTGTGCGCTCGCAACCGTTTAGCGTAATCGTTCGAATCAGTTGAACCTGTCGTTACGGTTGGCGACGAGGAAGACGTTACCGCGACTTCTAACTCACGTCGTCGTGACGTGTTTGGCGACTCTCGAGATGATTCGCCCTCCTCGACGGTGGAAATCGGACTCGGAACTTTATTTGCATTAGTTCCCAAAAAATTCTCGCACCACTTCGGGACGGGAAACCGCGTAATGTTGTCCGCCCACCATGCTTCAAATTCGGGGTCGGTCTCGAGCTCTAATATGTCGCTCATCGTGAAGGACAAATAGTACTGAATCATAATTAGATTTGTTCTAATTATGACGAATGAATCAAACAAATATCGAAAGAAAAAAAAACGATGAAAGAAACCAATTTTTTGTATTTTCTTGTTTTGTTTCTAGATGAGAAAAGTAAGAAAAAACATTTCACCTTTTTAATTTTACGAATTTTATCTCGAAAACTTCAACTCAAAAAAAAACTCAACCAAATAATTTTAATTTATATATTCTATACTAATATTAAAATTTAGACCGGTATTTTACACAATTGTGTCACTGGTCGAATTAGCTCGGTAGACGAGGTTTTTACCTTAACCACTCTTGTAAAACCATCTCTACTCTTTTGAGTTTCGATAATACGACCCATGGACCACTTCGCAGGAGGATTATTGGGTTCTTTTATCAGCACTAGGTCTCCAATCTGCAAACTGGCTACTGGGTTTCGCCATTTGTTTCTAGTTTGAAGTGAGTGGAGGTATTCGGCACTCCAAAGCTTCCAGAAACTTTGTACAACTCGCGAAATAGCTTGCCATCGGGACAAGCGATTTTCATTTAAATTGAGGACCGAAGGCTCCGGAAGGGTTTTCAACCCGCAACCCATCAAGAAATGACCCGGAGTGAGGACTTGCAAGTCCTCAGGGTCGTCGTGAAGCTTAGTTAGCGGTCTCGAATTGAGACAAGCTTCAATTCTGCAGGTAATTGTAATGAATTCTTCCAAAGTCGGAGTGAAGGAACCCATTACTCTCTTTAAATGCGATTTAACGCTTCTCACACCACTCTCCCAAATCCCCCCCCAATGAGGGGCGGCAGGAGGAATGAAACACCATTTTACTTGTTCGACGGCGAGCGAATTCTGGATATCTTTATCTCGCAACGCCGTCTTGAAAGCACGCCGCAGTTCTGAGTTGGCACCTTGAAAATTGGTACCATTATCCGAATAAATCGTGTCCGGGGTGCCTCGCCTCGAAATGAATCGGTGGAGTGCGGCTAAAAATGCGTCAGAAGAATAACTCGTGACTATTTCTAGGTGAACAGCTCGAGTTGAGAAGCAAACAAATAACGCCAGATAAGCCCTATTCGTTTGGTGACCGCGCCCGGCGAAATTTCGTACTGCGAACGGCCCGGCGTAATCGACGCCGACATGAGAAAAGGCGCGGGACGGAGTGCAGCGTACGGAAGGCAACGGGCTCATCCATTGCGTGGAAAGTTGCGCTCTATACCGCGTACACGTCACGCATTCATGTATTACGCGTCTAGTTAAATTTCTCGCATTAATAATCCAAAAACTTTCGCGAACCAATTTCAGAGTCAACTGTAATCCCCCATATAAAGAGTTAAGATGATAATGGCGTATTATCAGAGTCGACAATCGATGATTTGGGAGAACGATCGGATGTTTTTGTTCGTATGGCAAATTGGAGAATTCCAACCGCCCACCGACGCGCATTAATCCCCTTTCGTCCAAAAAAGGCGACAAAGGCGATAATGCCGAGCTCGAAGGTAAAGGTACCTCCTCTCGCAGGCACTTGATCTCGCGCGTAAACTCGCTTTCTTGTACCACACGAACGAGATAACTTTTCGCGTGTTCAATCAATTCGCGATCAAGCGTGTATGGGGAAGCTCGACTCGTCGAAACTCTGGGGTTTCGTGAATTCGTGATGAATTTGAAGACGAATGCTACAACTCTCAAGAGTTTAGACCAAGAGGAATAATTATTGATCAACTCCATACTTTCTCCCGAGATATGAAGAACGCTGAGAGCCATTGTTTTTCGTTCGACTGCTGTATCTTCTGGTGGTGTCGCTTGAACTGGCAGTTCATCGCGTAACCATTCCGGGCCTCGCCACCATAATCGTGAACCGATCAGTTCGTGAACGGACAACCCGCGCGAATTTAAATCCGCTGCGTTATCTTTAGAAGGTACATGGTGCCAATGGACGTCTGGTAAAGTCGTCAGGATATACGAAACGCGATTCGCGACGTAAGTTTGCCATTGTGATGGATGCTTCGCCAACCAAGCTAACACGATTTTTGAATCGGTGTAACATCGTACCTGAGTTACACTCTGTAACAAGTGTGTTTTGACGTAACACATCAGTTTTGTGAGTAAAACCGCTCCGCACAACTCTAAACGAGGTATGCTCAAAGTTTTCAACGGAGCGACCTTTGATTTTGCAATAAGCAATGACGTGCTTATTGCCCATTGAAATCGATGACTCGCACATACACCGCAGCCGAATATGCGCTCTGCGAGGCGTCGCTAAAACCTACGAGGTCGATCGCGCGCGTGTGGGAACCGAATTCGACCCACCTGGGGATGCTGGCTAATTCCAGCTCAGGTAATTCTTCGCACAGTTTTCGCCATCGTTTTTTCAAAGGATCCGGGATGGGATCGTCCCATCCTAACTTCGCAAGCCACAGTTCTTGCAGAATTAGCTTAGCTCGAATGATTATCGGGGAACAAAAGCCCAACGGGTCAAATAATCTGGCAATGTCCGATAATATAGTCCGTTTCGTGCAATTGTCGGAAAATTTATTCGTGGATTTGACGACGAACGTGTCGCTATTAGGAAACCATGAAATTCCCAATATCCTTTTGTCGCAATTTGAGTCTTTGGTATCGATGTCGAATGGAGTTTCGTTGCGGTCCTCCTTACTCAGCACATCTGGAGTATTCGAGGACCATTTTCGCAACTTTAGTTGCCCTCGCTCGAGAAGCGTCGTGATTTGAGAACGGATCGTTTTCAACAGAGCCTTGTCGTCGGCGCCGAACAGAACATCATCGACGTATATTTGATGCGTCAAAGGTTCGACTGCTAACGGATATTCGTCTCCGTGCTCCTGAATCAATTGTTTTATGACTCTCATGGAGAGATAAGGAGCGGGAGCCGTACCGTACGTAACGGTGTTTAGTTCGTAAGAAGAAATTTCCTTAGTGTCGGGATTTCGCCAAACTATACATTGAAAGGGCCTGTCTTCGGGCGCGACTAAAATTTGTCGGAACATTTTCTCGATATCGGCCGTAAGTACGTATCGAGAAAATCTCCAATTTATCAACACCGAAACCACGTCATTTTGCAATTTCGAACCGACACACAAGACGTCGTTGAGTGAAACTCCCGATGTAGTTTTATTCGACGCGTTAAATACGACGCGGACTTTCGTGGTCGTGCTTTGAGTACGGATCACTCCATGATGCGGCAAATAAACGCAGGCATCGTCTTCATGATGGGACCCGTTAATTTGTGACATGTGCCCGAGAGACTCGTATTCGCCGAGGAACTCTACGTATTTGGATTCTAAGTCTGAATTTCGGCTCAAACGATTCTCTAGTCGAATTAATGACGCGACGGCGGCCTGCTTCGACGAGCCGAGAGAAGATCTCGCGGATGGCGATTTGAACGGTAGTCGCACCGTGAAGCGACCTGAGGCGTCGCGACGAAATGTTTGTTGAAAGTGAGTTTCGCAGAACTCATCTTCCTCATTATTGGCAATTACTGTGGGAACTTCTTCTACCTGCCAAAATCGTTGTAATTGATCTGATACCTCGATATTCGAGTGTTGTGCGGTTATAATTCTAATAGGTTCGCGTTCGCCTACCGGCAGATATCACCCAACCGAATATTGTATTTTAAGCGACCAACTCAGTGTCTTGCAGTCGAATAATATCACCCGTTATTATTTGCCATAGACATCTGCGCCCAGTAATAAGTCGATTCGCGCGTCGCGTGTAAGTTCGGAATCTGATAAGTGCAGATGATTCAATTGCTCTAGTTGAGCGAAATCGTACTGTTTTGGCGTGTAAGAAGTTATTTTCCTTAAGACGAACGCTTGAACTTCGAATCTGGAATTACTGGGGAATATTGGCGCGATTGTAACGGACGTGATGTGAGTTAGTGAGGCCGAAGTTTTCCCGCCGAGTCCGGCAACTTTGACTTCGGTACGGGACCGTGGTAGTCGGAGGTTTTGCGCTATTGATTCGCTCACGAATGACGATTCCGAGCCTATGTCGAGTAACGCGCGGACAATTACTGAACGTCCGCAAGGAGCAATCAAACGCACGCGGGCGGTTGCCAGTAATACAGGTGTCAGTCCGGCGTAATTTAAAAGAGAATTTACTGCTGGTGACCTCACATCCGAATCTGTAGCGGTCGAGGTTTTATTTGTCGAGGCTTGATTCGTATTTGGCCGAGAGGTATTACTTTCAAAGTGCACCATTGTATGATGCAGTTTAGCGCAAACCTTGCATCGAGATTTGCTCGTGCAGTCACGGCTGGCATGTTTCGAACTTAAGCAATTTAAAGGCCTGGAATTTGGGGCAAAAGTAAAGTTTATGTGCTCCTGAGCACAGGACGCAATTTGAAGAGTTTGTTGTTATTGACGTATTACACGATTTTGTTCGCTTGTTCGATTCGCCATCAGGCGAACGCGAGTTGTTTTTCGTAGTGTCCTTTAGCGACATGGATTCCAATATACGAATTTTTGAGAGTAAGAATTTATCGAGTGTCTCAAGCGTTGGATAGTCAATTTCATCGCTTGTTTTCTCTTCCCATTCTAATTCCAGCGAGTGATCAAACTTTTGAACGAGTACATTAATCATTAACGGATCCCAATGGGCCGTTGAACATTTCAGATTATTGAAAGAATCTATCACTTGCTTGTAGGTATTGCGAATTAATTTTAAAATTGCCAGGGCATTACGACTTACATTCCGTACAGAATTTATCTGATTCAAAAGTGCCTTGTTTATTATTTTTTTGTTTTCGAAACGCTCACGAACGCTAGCCCAAGCAGATTCATAGTTTTCGCTGGCGATAGCGAGGTTTTTGATTACCCCGCTAGCCTCGCCCTGCAAGCAAGTTTTCAAATACTGCAATTTCTGTACTGCGTTCAAAGAAGTATTCTCGTGAATTATTGTTGTAAACATGTCCCGAAAATTGGACCACTCGCTGTAGTCGCCCGAGAACTTTGGAATATTCAAAGTCGGTAATCGCGGTTGTATGGAGGAATTTGTATTTGGAGACTCGTCTTGAGACCTCATTATTGGGGACGAATGTCGCATCGAGTTTTCACGTTCGGTCGCGAGAATGCTTTTATGATCCGAAATATATTCGTCTACTTGGTCGAAAATATCAAAAATTTGATCAACGACCCTTTGTGTGAAGTAAGGGAGAGTCTCCTTTTCCTCTTCCGTAACTCTACTTAGTATGATCGCGTGCGTTTTATTCGCGTCCGAAATGTATTTATTCAGCGCGTCGAGACACCAGTGGAGGTAACTTTCTGTGCAGTTAGTTACTCCCTTTTTTTCAAATTTGAGAACAAACATTTTATATGAGTTAACGCAATCGCTTGCTCATTTATTAAGACGGAAACCGTTTCCGCCAGTTTGTTTAATTAAATTTTGATTTTACGAACGACTAACCAGTAAAATGCCAAAAGACTTGGGTGGCGTGGCGAGCGCGTGGAATAATCCGAACGCGGATGGGAGGAGAGGCCGTTTGAAATTTTAAACCGCGAAGGAGCGACATAACGCGCAGAATTTTCCGAAGGCGGAAAAGTGAAGGAACCACGCAGAATTGTCCGAATGCGGATTAGCTTACTGCCTACCGACGGGTTTCAAATTTAAAGAAGTTCCCCCAACTTCTACGTATCGAAATTCACTTCGACTTACTCGTTTTTTAAGCGCTAATTTAGCAATTTATTTATTAATCCCGGCTATCTGGCTTGAAGGACCTTGTTCGATATCGGGCGGGTAGTTTGATCGTGAAATCAAACGAAACCCAGTGAACAAAATTTAGTGCAAAATACTAAAGCTGGTATTAAATTAGACTGCCTCGGAGATGTTCGATCTAGCTCTAAAATTGCTGAATTGCGCTTGCAAGGCGAGTAAGGAAGGTTAAATCATGAAATGTCCTTTGAAGCTAACCGATTTATTGTAAATTATAATTATAAACTTATTATTATAAACTTGTTACTTAAGAATATATTAGACGAAGTTACGCCGACGAAACCTGGAAGGTAGTCGCAGAGAAGCCGAAGAGCCCCGACTTGACTGAAACCTCTTTCAGAGCCGAGCCTTACACTTACGGAGAGCCCCCTAAGTGCCAAGTTCCGCCGGTTACAGAATTGTTTACAATCGATAGATAGCGATCGCGAGAAGTAAACCACTGTAACAAAATAAACCGTAACATCAAACGCGTAATCGCGGTACAATAATTAGGATCGTTGAATTGACCGATTAAGTTTAACGAGAGCGAGTTAGCGAAACGCGCGGACTAGGCCGAACGCGAAATGGACGAAAGAAAGCGCGGATTAGACCGTACGTGTCAAAGCGAAAGAGACCGCGCGGAATGGTCCTAACGCGGGGAGCGAAGAGATCGCGTGGAAGCCCGAACGCGAGATTTGACCGTATCCTGGGCTATTGGAGCGCTCGCACGGTGCAAAACTGCTGAGCCTCGGTAATGCACCGTATATGCGGAGAGACCCGCTTGGAGCGTCCGTCAGCTTCGGATGTTGAGACGCAAGTGCCGAGAGAAACGTGTGACTGACACCTCGCTCGACTGCTGCGGCGAGGTGTCACGTGACCTCGTTGGTGGGAGCGCTCCGCGCATGCGCCGAGCAATTGCTGCCGCTCGCATCGCGATATTGTCTAAGCGCGACTAATTTTAAGTCCTGGTCGATTTAACATTTAAATACAAAAAATTATGGGTTTCGTGTCGCATCGAAAAAAAAACGATCAAACATGATGATAGATAAAATAATTTTCGGCATTGTAATAATTAAAATGAATGTTCGCTTGATCAGGCAAATTTCGAATTAATTTGAAACGTATTCAACGTCGCGAAACAAATTTTAATTACCTCAAAACGGTCCCAATATTTAACACACAATGATCTATTATCTTAGATTTCGTAGGACTAATATAAATATGCACAATATTAAATGTTCGGATAAAAGTTCCATAAAAATTGAAAGTACGGATCGTAATTCCATTTCTGTAATTTGCATTTTGGGTAAAATATGACTAGTATTTGAACTTCGGATTACTTACAATACAAAATTATCTTTTTTGTTCTCAGAAGTAATAGAAGATTTTGCAAAATTAATTTCATATACCGAATTTTCTTTAAATATCGTACGAGGATGTAAACTAACGTTAATGTTAGTTAATACTGGATTCAATGCTACAAATTTAAAAACAACATAAATATTATAGTATACAACATTATAACTCTAACAGACACCAATAATGCAAATTTAAAATTGAAGGAAAAGTTCGCACGAAGTTTGCGAAAAGTAAGACCATTTATTATAAAATGTTTGCTTGAATTTTTTGCAATTAAGCATTGCTTAACTATGATTAACAGTTTTCATAAATCATTATAACGCTATTCAATTACATTCTTAAATTGAAAAAGGTTTAATATTATTAAAATAAAAGCATTTTATAAGTTATTCCTATGTTCTTCTGTTTTATGTCACGTTTATAGTTTGATCTTGTAAACGCAATATACAGTCATGTCGATTGTTATTTAAATGAAAAACATTTTGATATTTTTTTCATTATATTTTTGTTAATTTTTTTAATGAATATTTATTTAAATATTTTTATTCCATAATTTTAGCAAAATATACGGTTTCAAGTTGATAAAAATTTCATGCAAACTTTGTTCAAACTTCCTGCCATAATTTATATAAAATTTACAAGAATTTTGTTCAAAGTTTATATAACGGTATTAAATGAAAATTTTTCCAAAGTTTTATACTTACGATACGGAATCAAATTTATACGTTGTATTCTCAATTTTTTTTCATTAAGGTCTGAATACAATTCAATGTAACGATACTCCAACTGTTCGTCAACTTCAATTACTCGATTATTGTTATCGCATTTATTATTATAATAATGCTTAATTAATTCATCAGTTGACATGGCATTAAGATTCACAGTATCTAGAATGTCACTTTTTAATCTATTGCAATCTTCATCGTCTACTTTTAGAAGTTTAACAAGTGTACCATTATAAACAGTTAAAAAGTTTTGGTAGTATCTTACAGTTTCTGATCCCTATAAATTATTAATTTTAACATAACAAATAAAGATTTGCAAAAGATTTGACTTATTCTGTCTCAAAAAATAATTTCTCACCTTATTTATAACAATTTTATACAAATTAACTAATACGAGCCGTTGAATTTCAATCCATACCGTTTGGTAAGAACATGGATCAAGATAAGTTTCAAGTTCTTTGCGACAGAGACACAAGTAATTTTGAAAATTGTTGATTAATTGATCTTCCACTTCAATAATACGTCTGCTAATTTCTCTTCCAAAAGTTTTAATATCTCTGCAAAACAAAATGATATTCAAAACAAAAGATTATTTAATAAAATATTTTTATAATAAAATAGTAAAAACATAACGTTCCAAAAATAATTATAATGTACAAGAATAATTATTATAATTAATAAAATTATAATTATAATAATCATCATAATTATATCATATTATAAGATTAATTACCGTTTTAAATTCGTATATATAGAGTTGACAATATTTGTCAATATTTTAGAAATATTTCTTTTAAGTTCATCATATTTTTGCTTATTAAGTGAAATGTATTCATTTTTTATTTTGTTATATGAACATTCATCAAGTTCAGATTGATTTAATAAATTTTGAGTAATGTGCTCAACTACTAAAACATATTCTTTTTCAACATATTCAAATAAATGACTCATATTGCCGATAACATAATACCAATTTTTTGATATTCCAACTGAACCTACATTATTTAATTCAGAAGTTTCGGCGAGCTGTTTCGATAGTTCAAAATATGTATTACAGCACGTATACAAATCCTGTAAAAATAGTTTTTTTTAAATTTCTCAATATTTAAAAATAATTATGCTATGAATTATAAACAAGACGTCTAGAAGTTATTACTTACCTTATTAATTATCTTAACAAAAAACTCTAAATGTTTTAAATCTGAGCATTTTAACTTTTTCCAGATATAGAAATACTCGGAACATAGTAATAAAAAATCCTCAACGCTAGTTGTGTAACGAGCATGATCTACATTTTCGGTGGCTACGAATTGTTCTTTTTGAATAATTCGAGGGATACAATTTGAAACATGTGAATGCACATATTGATAACCGCGGACAACAATGTCAAAAAACACTATATAATAAGAACGTAATTTCTTCTGGTTTAGAACACCAGGATAATTTTCTTCTAGCCAACTACAATGAAATCAATTCATTATTTATATCCTAATTAATCGTGTTCCATACTATAAATCTGTTTCAAAGTACCATGAATTCTAACACATACTTTCTATATAACTCAAAATTTACATGTATACTTAGAAATTCTCTAAATAATTCCAAAAATTTTTCCAAACAATAATTCGTATAAAATCCCAACAAATGTTGACTACATTCCACAATAATTGACATAAAAGTATTTGCATAAAATTTATATAGGTTTTCTTCGCCTTGAAAATTAAACAATCTGCAAAAGAATAATGTTAAGATGATATCAAACTGACTCTTGTAAATTTTCTAAGGATTTAGTGTCTTCTTAATTGGATGGTATTCTTCCCATTCAATGAAAGAATTTTGTGATCTACGAAAATCCAATTTTGATTGCAGAATAAAGATGAAAAATACAAATAACAAATTTATCGCAACATTCTCTAGTTGATTAGAGAACCAATCATGTTCTTAAATGGTTTAATAAATCAAATTGTATTTCAATTTAACTAACTTAACTAATTTAATTAATTAATTAAAGTAATTAATTTAAAATTAATTAAATAAACGTAAAATAATTTTAATTAAACAAAAGTCAAAATTCGTATAATAGACTTACAAAATTTTATTACACTTTATGGAACCCGGTATTGTT
>JABFPP010000217.1:0-10618 GCA_022817365.1 Mallateleia sp. ZL-2020
GCGAGTGACGTCTCCAGTATGAAAAATAATTTTCCTTGTCAATGAGAAAATGAAAGCTGTAAAATAATTTCGATTTTGTAATTAAATATTTTGTGCACCACAAAATATTTAAATTCAGTAAAATCGAAAAAACTTGTCGCGTCCGAGATTCGAACGCGGACAGCGCGTTCCTGATAAAGTTTGGAGCGAGAATCGACATTCGACGCTCGATTTAAACGAACGTTGGGACCGTTTTGATGAATTTTTCAGCTTGCAAATGGGCAAAATCACCGTCTTCACTGTGACGTGCATCTCGAATTTGCGAGTGACGTCACCAGTATGAACAACTGTTTTTTCATTCTCAATCATAAAATGTAAGCGATAAAATAATTTCGATTTTGTAATTGAATATTTTGTGCACCACAAAATATTTGAATTCTGTAAAGTCGGATAAAAATTTGTCGCGTCCGAGATTCGAACGCGGACAGCGCATTCCTGATAAACTTCGAAGCGAGAATCGACATTCGACGCGCGATTTGAATGAACTTTGGGACATTTTTAATGAATTTTTCAGCTTGCAAATGGAAAAAGTCATCGTTTTCACTGTGACGTGCATTTCGAATTTGCGAGAGACGTCACCAGTATGAACAATGGTTTTCCCTTTAATCAGAAACTGTAAGCGATAAAATAATTTCGATTTTCTAATTAAATAATTTGTGCACCACAAAATATTTTAATTCCATAAAGTCGAAAAAAATTTGTCGCGTCCGAGATTCGAACGCGGACAGCGCATTTCTGATAATGTTTAAAGCAAGCATCGACAATTCGACGCTCGATATGAACGAATTTTGGGACCATTTTGATGAATTTTTCAGCTTCCAAATAGGAAAAATCATCGTTTGTACTGTGACGTTTATCTCGAACTTGCGAGTGACGTCACCAGTATGAACAATGGTTTTTTCATTCTCAATCATAAAATGTAAGCGATAAAATAATTTCGATTTTGTAATTAAATATTTTGTGCACCACAAAATATTTGAATTCAGTAAAGTCGAAAAAAATTTGTCGCGTCCGAGATTCGAACGCTGCCAGCGCGTTGCTGATAAAGTTTGAAGCGAGAGTCGACAATTCGACGCTCGATTTGAACGAATTTTTTGAACATTTTATGAATTTCTCAGCTTCCAAATGGGAAAAATCATCGTTTATACTGTGACGTTTATCTCGAATTTGCGAGTGACGTCACCAGTGTGAACAATGGTTTCTTCATTCTCAATCATAAAATGTAAGCGATAAAATAATTTCGATTTTGTAATTAAATATTTTGTAACAAAATATTTAAATTCAGTAAAATCGAAAAAAATTTGTCGCGTCGGGATTCGAACACGGATAACGCATTCCTGATAAAGGTTGAAGCGAGCATCGACAATTCGACGCTGGATTTGAACGAATTTTGGGATCATCTTGATGAATTTTTCAGCTTCCAAATGGGAAAAATCATCGTTTATACTGTGATGTGTGTCTCGAATTTGCGAGTGACGTCACCAGTTTGAACAATTATTTTTTCATTGTCAATCACAAAATCCAAGCAATAAAATAATTTCGATTTTCTAATTAAATATTTTGTGTATCACAAAATATTTAAATTCAGTAAAGTTGAAAAAAAATTTGTTGCTTCCGAGATTCGAACGCGGACAGAGCGTTCCTGACAAAGTTTGAAGCGAGCATCGACAATTCGACGCTCGATTTGAATGAATTTTGGGATCATCTTGATGAATTTTTCTGTTTCCATATGGGAAGGATCATCGTTTCTCCTGTGATGTGTGTTTCGAATTTGCGAGTAACGTCACAAGTATGAACAATGTTTTTCCTTGTCAATCGGAAAATGTACGCGATAAGATAATTTTGATATCCTAATTAAATATTTTGTGCACCACAATATACTTAAATTCTGTTCAGTCAAAAAAATTTTTTCGCATCCGAGATTCGAACGCGGACAGCGTGTTCCTGACAATGTTTGCAGCGAGCATCGACAATTCGACGCTCGATTTGAATGAATTTTGGGATCACTTTGATTAATTTTTCAGCTTCCAAATGGGAAAAATCATCGTTTATACTGTGACGTTCATCTCGAATTTGCGAGTGGCATCACCAGTATGGACAATGGATTTCCTTGTCAATCAGAAAATGTAAGCGGTAAAATAATTTCGATTTTCTAGTTAAATATTTTGTGCCCCACAAAATATTTAAATTCAGCAATGTCGACAAAAACTTGTCGCGTCCGAGATTCGGACGTGGACAGCGCGTTCCTGATAAAGTCTGAAACGTGTATTGACAATTCTACGCTCGATTTGAGCGAATTTTGGGTTCATCTTGTTGAATTTTTCAGCTTCCAAATTGGAAAAATCATCGTTTATACTGTGACGTGTATCTCGAATTTGCTAGTGACGTCACCAGTATGAACAATGGTTTTCCTTGTCAATCAGAAAGTGTAAGCGATAAAGTAATTTCCATTTTCTAATTAAATATTTTGTGCACCACGAAATATTTAAATTCAGTAAAGTCTAAAAAACATTTGTCGCGTCCGAGATTCTAATGCGGACAGCGCGTTCCTGATAAAGTTTGAAGCGAGCATCAACAATTCGACGCTCGATTTGAACGAACTTTGGGACCATTTTGATGATTTTTTCAGCGTGCAAATGGCAAAAATCATCGTCTTTATTGTGACGTGTATCTCGAATTTGCGTGTGGCGTCACCAGTATGGACTATGGATTTCCCTGTCAATCAGAAAATGTAAGCGATATAATAATTTCGATTTTTTAATTAAATATTTTGTGCACCACGAAATATTTGAATTCAGTAAAGTCGAAAAAAAATTTGTCGCGTCCGAGATTCTAATGCGGACAGCGCGTTCCTGATACAGTTTGACGCGAGCATCGACAATTCGACGCTCGATTTGAACGAATTTTGGGACCATTTTGATGAATTTTTCAGCTTTGAAATGGGAAAAATCATCGTTTTTACTGTGACGTGTATCTCGAATTTGGAAGTGACGTCACCAGTATGAACAATGGTTTTCCTTGTTGGTGGATATTGTCACAATACCAACCGTGAAAATCGGATTGACAGGATTGTTTAAACTAGGTTTTCTAGAAATGACTGACTACAGTGAATTAAATAATAAAAATAAAGTTTATTGATTAAATTTTCGATGAATTAAATAACGAAATTCAGTTATTGAACTCTCTTTTTTCGTTCAACGCCGGGGCTATTAGTTGCGATTACTAAATTAGTTTCTACAAGATGCAGTTAGATTTCATACAGTAATTCGATACACGCCGCGCGCTCGCCTCACGCGTACCGCGGCTCGCTTGGAGACCCCCGCTCTATCATAAAATTCGGCAATTACGCGATTACGCCCGAATTTCTACGATTCGACAACACGACACTTAGCAGCGCTAACTGTCATAACAAACATCAATCGAGTAACTCGAGCTCTACCGCTCGGTCATATTTTCTCGAACGCTGACGCTCGAGCGCAATACACTCAAGTCCACGCTTGAGACAAAACCTTAGTTTAGTTTTCGAGAGACAGGCAATTCTCCCGTCTCTTTATCGAATTTGATCATTTCATTCCAAATCATGGTGATTTTTGCCAAAGCCTTGCTTCCTTTCTCCAGCTCAGCCACTGAGCTTTTTTCCTTTCCCAAAAAGATGCAGCCGCTGAATTTCCTCTCTGCTGTAATCTTTTTTCCACTGAAACAGTGGTTAAGGTTTCCTTTCAATTCTCTTTTTTAAATTAGAGACTTTTGTTTGAATAGAAACTATTTGCTGGGATTAACCATTAATTCACGTGGTTAATTCCAATTTATTAGAGAATATTTTTCTTTCTATTAGATAATTTTCTTGATGGATAGAATTATTGTTCAACCTTGCTAAAGTTGCGTTAATTTTACCTAATCAGAATATTGAATTTCGTTAAATTATTCATCGAAAATTTAATTAATAAACTTTATTTTTATTATTTAATTCATTGTAGTCAGTCATTTCTGGAAAACCTAGTTTAATCAATCCTGTCAATCCGATTTACACGGTTGGTATTGTGACAATATCCACCAAAAGGTCCTTCGAGCCGGATATATTGACAGTAATTGTTTAAATTATTAAATCTAGATACAGAATGACTGACTCAAAGTGGATTAATAATAAAATACTCGAGATAAATTATCTCGAAAACGATCTAAAGAGACTCATTTCGAATACAAAGAAAAAAGGGGTAAAAAGTTTTACTTCCTGTTATTTAAAAGAGAGATTAAACAAAGCGAATACATATTACCATGAAATTAAACAAATAAACGCGCAATTAGAATCCAATCTTTCCGCTACTGAAGCTCAATCGTATGATTATTTTTCGAAATGTCATTTTAATGACATACGTGATTTATTTGATGAAATTGAGGAATTTTTTAACACTCATATTCAATCTCTTCAAACGCAATCGCTTGAAGACGATCCCAATAATTCATTTTACATTACAACAAATAATGAACGATTTTCAGGGCAATATTTACAAGTTCATTTGCCCAAATTGGAATTACCCAAATTTGATGGAAAATATGACAATTGGGCTCATTTCCGAGATAATTTTACTACATTAATTCATAATAATGTACATCTCTCGGGAATTCAAAAATTCCAATATTTGATTTCTTGTTTGCAAGGTGAAGCTAGTCAAATAATTAAAGCACTAGCAATTACAACCGAAAATTATCAAACAGCTTGGGCTATTCTTACAAATAGATATCAAAACGAACGGGTTTTGATTTCAAACATACTGAATAAATTAACCGATATTCCGCCGGTATCAAATCGCAATCTTCATTCGATTAAAACACTCAGAGACACATACACCGTGTCTCTTGATTCATTAAAAAATTTGGGATTAAATGTGGAAAATTGGGATCCACTAATTATACATTTATTGGTCAAGAAACTTGACGACACTTTATGCGCCGAATGGAGTAAATTAATTGCCAATGATACGACTTATCCTAAACTAGAACAATTCGAACAATTTTTACAAACACGTATTCATATTCTGGAAGAAATGAAAACAAATTCCAACACTTCTAAATCAAACCAGAATAAACAAAAGAATTTTAAATCCTTCAATACCAATGTAATTAATTCTAAATGTCCGTTATGTGATACAAATCATCGCTTATTTAAGTGTTCAAAATATTTGAACAAATCGATACCTGATCGATTCAATTTTGTTAAATCAAAGAAACTTTGTATAAATTGTTTAACCTCGGGTCATAATGTTACCCAATGCAAGAGTTCTTACAGATGTCACAATTGTGGTAAATCACACCACACAACATTACATTTTCAATCGCCCCCCTCTAAAACGGTTACAAACGAAATGCAAAGCCGTTTAAATACGTTACCTACGACATCTAACACAGAGGAAACCTCTGATTCACTACCGATTTCTTCACATTTAAACGCCGCTAACGGCAATACCGCACTTTTAGCTACTGCATTAGTCCGAGTCGGAACATCATTACAAAATTCTGTAATTGTTCGAGCATTAATCGATCAAGGTTCTGAAGCGTCCTTTATCAATGAGAATATTGTTAATACTCTTAATTTAAAACGGGAAAGATCTAACGCCACAATTTCAGGTCTTGGCGCTGTAAATAATAAACACATTAAATCTGCTGCTAATTTCAATTTATATCACGTTAACGGATCGTCTAGAGTAATCCCGATGAATTGTTTTGTTATTCCAACAATCACGAATTACTCTAAACATTTCGATTTATTTAATTTTCCTGAATTTCAAGGTCTCGATTTAGCAGACCCAATAAACAATATTCACAGTAAAATTGATTTACTTATTGGAGTTAATTACATTGCTTCAATATTTACGGGCCAAACCGTTAAATCAAATGACAACAAACTGATTGCTCAGTCTTCCATATTTGGATGGATAATATCGGGAATTATAAATGATAATAAACAACATCATTTTTCCGTTAATCACTGTTGCGATTTAAACGCTCAGATCTCGCGGTTTTGGGAAACGGAAGAAATTCCTCCCATTCGAAAACCCGAATCCGACGAAGACGCCGAATGCGAACGATTTTTCACGAGTACTACTACACGTGATTCGAACGGCCGATTTGTTGTCAGATTTCCCTTTAAATCCGAGAGCGCGAAGAACTCACTCGGCTATTCAAAACAAACAGCGATTAATTCTTTCGAACGAATTATGAAACGAATTAATCAAGACAGTCAATTGAAAATTGACTACGAAGAATTTATGCAATGTTATCAAGATTTAGGTCACATGACATTAATTCAGGAAGAAATTCCTAATAATTCACAAAGGATATTTATTCCACATCATCCCGTTTTCCGTCAAGACGGAGAAAAAAGAGCAATTCGAGTTGTTTTCAATGCGTCATCGAAAACAACTACAGGTGTCACATTGAATGACGTTTTACACGTGGGTCCGAAACTTCAACAAGACATCACGTCTATTCTTTTAAATTGGCGCATGTTTAAATTCGTCTTCACGACAGATATAGTGAAGATGTTTAGACAAATTCTAGTAAACAAAAAAGATCGCATTTACCAAAACATTATTTGGAAAGATAATTCGAACGATGAGATGCAATTCTTCGAATTAAACACGGTTACTTATGGTTTATCGTGTGCACCTTTTTTAGCAATGCGAGTTGTAAAAGAGTTAATTCAATTGTATTATAATGAATTTTCTCGAATAACGAACGATTTGTTAAGTCAAATTTACGTCGATGATTTGCTATTGGGTGAACATTCTGAATCAAATTTGATAGAATTACAAAGTCAAATTATCGCTTTATTTGAAAAAGGCCAATTTCAATTGAGTAAATGGAAGAGTAACTCTTCTAATTTCAATAATCTTCATACCGATTCATCCAAAGAAATCCAAGACATCGAATATCAATCTGTCAATAAAGTGTTGGGCATTGTTTGGGATTCAAAACTGGATACCTTTTTTTATTCCATTCGTCCTAATGAATTGAAAAAATATACAAAACGAACTTTACTTTCGGAAATCGCTCGACTTTTTGATCCAATGGGATGGTTAACCCCAGTAACCATAAGAGCAAAGCAATTTATGCAGATCTTGTGGTTAAATAAATTTTCTTGGGATGATGAATTACCACAAAACTTGATAAAACATTGGGATCATTTTCAGGACGACTTGAAATCCTTAAAACAAATAAATATTCCCCGTTGGAATTATTATGATTTGTCAATTAAATCATTTCAACTTATTGGATTTTGTGACGCTTCTTCTCTTGCTTACTCCGCAGTCGTTTATTCTCGTATCACCACATCAAATGATGATGTGCGTACATCATTAATGATGTCTAAAACAAAAGTTGCACCTTTGAAAACTGAATCAATTCCACGACTGGAATTACGAGCGGCAACTCTTTTAACAAATCTCATTCTTCACATTAAATCATCAATCAAAATTAATGTGACTGAGATAATCTGTTATTCTGATTCACAAATTACATTAGCATGGTTAGCAAAACAACCATGCAATTGGGTTGTTTTCGTAGCAAACCGAGTATCCTTTATTCAAACTTCACTCCCAGAAGCGAAGTGGAGTCATGTCAGTACAAAACAAAATCCCGCTGACTTGAATTCACGAGGAATTTCCGCGAAAGAATTAATTAATTCTGATTTATGGTGGCAAGGACCGGAATTTTTACTCTCTTCACAATTGTTACCTAACATTAATACTTTCGACACTGATAAGGAAAAACGGAAGTCGTACATTAACACGCTCCAAACTAATCGAAATTATGATTTAAATTTATTTGAAAGATTCAGCTCTTGGTCTAAACTCATACGAGTGTTTTCTTATATTTTTCGTTTTATCCATCATTGTAAAAAATTATGCGAATACAAACAAGGTCAAATTGCGTTAAAAGCAGATGAAATTAAACGAACAAAATCTGCTATATTAAAACGAATTCAATTAATTTCATATTCTGATGAAATTAAAACTTTGAAAAATGGGAGACCCATTTCTCAATCCTCTCTTATTGCACTATCACCTTTTATAGATTCAAATGGAATTTTGAGAGTAGGTGGCAGACTGAAAAATTCTCAATTTTCAGAAAATCAAAAACACCCAATCATCCTGCCAAATATTCCCCTCATTCGAATTATTGTGAGAGAATTTCACCTCGAAACAATACATGGTGGCATTCAAATCACTTTGAATGCAATTCGTCAAGAATTTTGGATAATAAATGCCCGAAATATCGTGAAATCAATAATTCATCAATGCGTTCCATGCGTTAGAGAGAGAGCGCGTTTACAAACACAATACATGAGCTCGCTTCCGAGAGAACGTTGCACTCCGTCCCGCCCCTTTTCGTCTACCGGTGTAGATTTTGGTGGACCAATTTTAATTCGAAATCAAAAGGGTCGCGGTCATCAAACTCACAAAACGTGGATAGCATTATTTATCTGCTTTTCAACTCGCGCTATTCATTTAGAATTAGTAAACGGTTACGACACTGATTCGTTTCTCGCCGCCTTTTCTCGCTTCACCGCAAGGCGCGGTCGTCCGGCGCACATGTACTCTGATAACGCGCTTAATTTCGTAGGCGCAGATAAAGAGTTACAAAAAACCTTCCACGAAATTGCACAGAAACCATCAGTATTAAATTCATTAGCGAGTCAACAAATATCTTGGCATTTTATTCCCCCCGCTTCACCACATTGGGGGGGTTTATGGGAAAGCGGAATAAAATCAGTAAAATATCATTTGAAACGTGTATTGGGTAACTTTACCCCAACTTGGGAAGAAATGTTAACAGTGCTTTGTAAAATCGAAGCCTGTCTTAATTCCCGACCTATTTCAAAATTATACGACGATCCTGAATCACTCGAAGTTTTAACTCCTGGCCATTTTTTAACGGGTTCATCCTTATTATCACTTCCCGAAACAAATCTTACCGATTTAAATGATAATTATTTAAATCGTTGGCAAAGGTTAACTAAAATTGTACAAGATTTTTGGAAAAAATGGCAGTCAGAGTATTTATCTGCAATGCAATCTCGACAAAAATGGAAAAACAAAACCTTCGATATCAAAATAGGTGATATCGTCATCCTAAAAGATCCCAATAATCCGCCATGTAAATGGACACTTGGTCGTATAATAGAATCATTTCCTGGATCCGAAAACGTTTCCAGATTATTTTTAATTAAAACAGCATCCAATATGCTTAAACGTAATATTACGCAAATTTGTAAATTGTGTTCCGATACCAATTCCAATTAAATTGTTTTTGTGCGTTTGCAGAAAATGTTGAGGAGATTTTCTCGAGCCTCAAGGGAAGTCCGACAGGACAAAATACGCCCACAATATCATTGGAACGATGAGTATATGTTTCCTACAGGATATGTGATGCCTAATCACACAGAATGTTCATACTCAACCATGTCTGAAACTAAAAGAATTATGGTTGAGAATTACTTAATTAATATTTATCAACATAAACTAAAATGTATCAAATGCCGAAGTGACTTCGGTTAACAATACAAAAGGAAATAAATTTTTCTTTTATAAATTAATCTCAATTAAAATTTAAATAACGATAATCAATCCCTCAACGTTAAAACTTTCATCAATTTTATTTTCGAAATCGCATTTATTATATTTACTAATTATTGATCTCAACTCTTGGAATCAAGATTGACATTTGCGAATTTAAATACAATATTTTGGTTCCAACGTACACCAAAACACTACTCTGGAAGTGAGTGACAGTTAGCGTGTACTAATTAGTTTCAAAAGTAATCATGTCCGAGGAAGACATTCTTGACTTGGGAGTCGACATCGACTTAGATCGATTGCTCGACGAGTTCGTCCTCGATCCTCCACCCGACCTGCCTGACTTGGCTCAAGTGTTGGATGAGCTTCAATTGGCGATCGAAACCACTCCGGAAGTTCTCCCTGGACCTAACTCCGCCAACCCAGTCATCCCGGACGACCTCTACGTACCCATTTCGATTGATACGACCAACCGTCAACCGCCAAATTATATTCCAACGTCCAAGGTAACCTTGGCTTCTCGATATCGGGAGGAGGTACTTTTAAAACCTCCAGATTGGACCAACAAAGAGGTCAAGACCGATCCAACGGCCAAGGTAATAGAGATGGACCGGCAATTTTATCATGTGGAGGCGTTCGGTCAAGTCATCCACGCCAGACGGAGTGTGGTGGATAGACACCGTACGTGGAAGTCATGGAGCCCGGTGGGAAAGATCATCCTCCGATGGGACGTCAATTATAATTTGAAGCCTGCTCGACTTACACATTTCAATCGGAAGCAACTTCCGTAATGTATTTATTTTTATTTTTTTTAATAAACTTACATTGAAATGGGGATAATTTATTGAACTCTTTTTTTTCGTTCAACGCCGGGGCTATTGGTTGATATTCATACATTTTTATTGAAAAATATATTTAATCAAAAATTAAATTTAATACATTAAATCGCTCAACACCGCGCGCTCGCCTCACGCGTAACGCGGCTCGCTGGAGTCCCCCGCTCC
>JABFPP010000218.1:0-10576 GCA_022817365.1 Mallateleia sp. ZL-2020
TCTCTCTCGTTTCTTGTAAGCTCCGTTATATCCGATGTCACGTACGGAGGCTTTTCTCACTCGCAGTCCGCCGCGTTTGCTGTCGCGCGCGGACCTCTCTCTCGTTTCTCGTAAGCTCCGTTGTATCCGCTGTCACGCACGGAGGTTTTTCTTACTCGCAGTCCGTCACGCTTGCTGCCGTGCGCGGACCTCTCTCTCACACCTTGCAGGCTCCGTGTATTCGCTGTCCCGCACGGACGCTTTTCTTACTCGCAGTCCGTCGTGCTCGCTGTCGCGCGCGGACCTCTCTCTCGTTTCTCTCAAGCTCCGTGTATTCGCTGTCACGCACGGACGTTTTTCTTACTCGCAGTCCGTCACGCTCGCTGTCGCGCGCGGACCTCGCTCTCACTCTTCGTGCAGCTCCGTGCACTCGCTGTCACACACGGACGCTGTTCTTAATCGCTGTTCGTTGCGCTCGCTGTCGCGCGCGGACCTCTCTTTCGCACCTCATAAGCTCCGCTGCATTCGCTGTCTCGCACGGACGCTGTTATCATTCCGCCGCGTCTGCTGTCACGCGCGGACTCTGACATTTCCCGCGCTTGATTCGCTTAGACATTTTCGTTGTCTTTTCGGCCGACGCTTACTTCGCGCTATTTCAAAATGGCCGCCACGCTTTTACGTCACCAATCGGAACTGCACGATCGAATTAGCAATCTGCCAAATGAAATCAAGTCGCGTGCAGACGCAAATTAATTGATTATCACTAACAAATTGATTGACGGCGCAATGTCAAATTTGAATCGATATTGGGAAAAATTCTGCAGGAATCATGATGAACTTCGTGATGTACCGGGAATCGATGCTACGGAATATTATTCGAACGGTTTATTTTCAAAGACTGAGATAAGCTATCTGTCCGGCCTAGCAATTTTTGAAACGCTTCGTCCGCCTGAACCTCAGCTGAATCGATCTTTCGCTGCTACGACATTCGAGCCAACGCACAGGGAATTATTTCCGCCGTTACCCAAGGTGCCGTTACCTGAATTTTCGGGCTGTTATCTCGAATGGGAATCGTTTCGCGACGCGTTCGAGAGTCTCGTCGTGAACCGCCCCGACGTATCGGACGTTCAGAAATTGGCATTGCTTAAGCGAACTCTGATAGGTGATGCCGCAATCCTTGTCCGTAACATACCGACTACCGCTGCCAATTTTGCAGGTGCCTGGGAAGCTGTCTGCAAGCGGTACAAAAACGAACGTCGCCTCGTCCACGCTCATCTCACGGCATTGTTCAACTTACCGGCAGTCCAGAAGGAATCGGCCTCTAACATGCGCAACCTGATCGACCGTGTTCGCGAGGAGAGGCGTTCGCTTGATCAACTGGGTCGCCCGGTGGAACATTGGGATGACATATTCGTATTTCAAATTCATTATCGTCTCGATGCCGGCTCTCGTCGAGAATGGGAGTTTCACTTAACCTCTCTGGATGCAGCTCATGTTCTTGCTGATTCCGAATATCAGCCAGTCAACCTACATTTCAGCAGATGGAATCATTCATCGAATCGAGAATTCGCGCATTGGAGATGTCAGATGACTCGAAACCCATACTCGTTTACCAGGATTCGAAATCTGGTAAGGCGAAGACTCGCCATTCGCACCAGGTCTCAGTGCGACCAAATAAAGGATCATGTGTGTTCTGCAACGATGAACACACGAACTTTTCATGCAACACATTCCGTGGAAAGAGCCCAGCTGAACGATTATCCGAAGTGAAGAGACTACAAATTTGCTTCAATTGCCTGGGAACTCATCACAGGAACGCGTGTAAATCGACAAGAACTTGCACCAGTTGTGAGCAATCGCACAATACATTGCTACACGATGCTTTGACGCAGGGGATCACAACCGCTGTCGAACAGGCTTCCGGTACAAAGCCATCGGTTACCCTGCATGCGGTCGTATCCGATCCAGTTATCGTGGCAAGCAGTCATTCCGCGCGCGGTGCGCTGCGCGCGCCATGACTTTCTTGACAACGACCATCGTAACAATACTGTCACCCGAGGGACGTCGTGTCCAGACTCGTGCTCTTCTTGACTCTGGTTCAGAGGTATCGTTCATTTCGGAGAATATCGCTCAAGAATTGGGACTGACCCGGTGGCGCTCTTCCATAAGAGTGACCGGTGTCGGAGCTTCGAAATCCGCTACTGCTTCGCAACGAGCAAAGGTCGTCTTCGGTTCGCGGACGACCTCGGGCGAATAACATACTGTATCCGCGTTCGTGCTACCGCGTCTTACCGCTCACGTTCCTCGACGCACGACGCGACCTCTGGATCTGAGCTCGTTACCGGATATCGAGCTTGCGGATCCTTCTTATTACATGGATCAGAAAGTAGGACTGTTGCTCGGTGCTGACGTGTTTGGGACTCTTCTACGTCCAGGCGTCTACTCCATACCCGACTCCAATGTGGTTGCCGTGAACACCGCTCTAGGTTGGGTCCTCACCGGCACAGTAGACTTTCAGCACTCATCATCGGTCTCCTCTTTGCACTGCCGTCTGGAGGAAGACCTCGATCTCACACTACGCCGCTTTTGGGAAGTGGAAGAGGTTCACACGACTCCAATCAAGCTCAACTTAGAAGAGCAGGAATGTGAACAACACTTCGCTTCTACCTACCGTCGCGACGACACAAGGCGCTTCGTTGTGCGCCTTCCGCGACGCTCGTGTGCCACAACGGGTGGCAACCGCGAACAAGCAGTTCGATCACTGCTATCGCTCGAACGACGTTTCTCGCGCGAACCGAACGTCCGCGAGAAATACGATCTTTTCATGCGCGATTATGAAAGGCTGGGACACATGCACCAGGTTGATGACCTCCCGGATGAGTCCACCTGGTACCTCCCTCATCACACTGTCATGCAAACAGGACCTCAAGGAATCAAGATGAGAGTCGTCTTCGATGCTTCTCGGCAGACCGCTCGGGGCAATCGCTCAATAATTCGCTTTACCCTGGCCCCGCCTTGCAGAACGACCTTCCAACACTGATTATGTTGGAATCATCGTTGGAATCCAACATAATCATCGTTTGCGATCTGGAGTCGACTACGCAGGCCCAATCAAATGTCGGACCTCTTCAGGACGCGGCCAGCGTGCACACAAGGCATGGATTGCCCTGTTCGTCTGCTTATCAACAAAGGCCCTGCATTTGGAGGTCGTGAGCGACCTCACCAGCGGAGCTTTCTTGGCTGCATTTCGTCGGTTTACTGCTCGGCGAGGTGTTTGTAACGAACTTCTGTCAGACAATGGAACCACATTCGTCGGTGCCAACTCCGAACTTCGCCCGATGTTCCGCGAAGCTTCGAAATTCTACAGTGAGACGGCGCCAAAGCTAGCCGAGTCGGGGACTCATTAGAGCTTTATTCCCCCGTCTTCCCCCCACTTCGGCGGACTGTGGTAAATTGGCGTTAAGTCGACCAAGGGACTTTTGCGCACGACCATCGGTGACCAAACCTTGACCTTCGAAGAGTTGTCAACGGTGCTTGCGCAAGTGGAAGCGTGCCTGAATTCACGGCCTCTAGTTCCGCTCACATCCGACCGATCGGATCTCTCGGCTTTGAGCCCTGCACACTTGCTCGTGGGCTCCTCGCTCTTGACTGTCCCGGAGCCTCCCATTGATGACAACGTTCATATCGTCACCCGTTGGCGATTGGTGCAGCAAATGGTTCAACATTTCTGGCGAAAATGGTCCACCTCTTATCTACACCATCTACAACAGCGCTCCCGTTGGCGCAATGTCGAGAACGGCTTCGAGATTGGTCAGCTGGTGCTGATCCATCAGCCAAATGTTCCTCCTGGCAAGTGGTCACTTGGCCGAGTGACCGAAGTTCATCCTGGCTCGGATGGTCTTGTCCGTGTAGTCACGGTTAAGACCGCGACGTCAGAATTTAGACGTCTCATCACACGTCTCAGCCCCCTCCCAATGGTGTCAGTTGATACCGCATCGGAAACGCCAGATGATGGCAACCATTAGAGAGTATCGAGTTCTCTCGCCACTTCCAGACGTCATGGTGGGCAGCTGTGGACTTGTGGACTTCCGTCATCGTATCGTCTTCCGCGTTCGCGATTTGTTGTAACGCTCGTTTACGTCTTACTTTGTATATGTTACTTTGGACTTAATTCTAGTGCTCGATTAATTTTCTCGCTATGCTCGAAGGTGGGCAGTGTATGTTCGGACTTTCTTATGATTTTGTATTTATTTGGTTGATTTGTATACACACATATACACACGCTCACACTCATGCTTATTGTCGCCGCTGTACGCATTTCAATACACACGCAATTACACGAATACGATTACGGCTCCGCCGTGAGACAGAGGCACCGTGGCCGCGACCGCGTGAACTTCGGGCGCGATCTTTTTGTACACGAGCTAACTCAATAAAGTTACATGTTGTTAATTGTAATTGCACGGGAGCATTATTTTCAACCCGACAATTAGTCCGTACAAATATATAATAGAAAAATAATTCAAAAAGAGTAATTGATAATACCTGATTTATTATTTTAAAACATTTATAGTTTGAGGTTATGTACACAAAATATTACATTTACATAATTGTACTTTATTATATAATTATAATTAATATTTCAATTTACGTTTCTGAGTTTAAATTCATTCATTTATTTTGTCGATACCGAAATATACAAAACGTATATGACTAACCGTCTTTCACAGAATGACGACTAATAACAACAACAAAATCTATCAATAAATTATCTGCAAAAGTATTAACTTAAATGATTTAAAAAATTTCAAAAATATTTCAGACGTTTAACAAAAAAAAAGAAACTTTTTAAAACGCGTCATCCACAAAAAAGGATTCAAAGTAAATAACAATTATATATAACCTGGTTGACCGTTTGAAAACAGTTTTAAGATTATTTAAAACAATTTTATTTATTAAAAATATGTATGAAAAATATTACCTCAGTGTCACTGATCTTCGATATGTTAGCACAATTAATATTTTAATTAATAATTCTTGATTAAAATTAAGTACAACACGTACGACGGATTAATGTAACGGTTTTTCAGAGAATGACGCATAACCACCGTCATTTGTTTTGAATTTCAAAGTGTGATTGTGGTATGCGAGTGATTTCGTTAGCGATTGAAGAAGAACCCCAAAACTCACACATAGTCTTTTTTCTTTTTCTTTCTATCGCTAAAGCCACTCTCGCACCTCAATCACAATACTTTTAAATTCAAAAGAAATGACGGTGGCGTCATATTGTTCTGGTCCAGAACAGAACTGGGTGCGATTACACGCGGAACCGCTTGGAACATAGCAGTGGAAAATGGTATTCGTATCTTACTGCTATGTTCCAAACGGGGTCGTGTGTTAGCATACCCAGTTCTGTTTTGCCGTGGACAACATTGAAAGGAATAAGGGAATAAGGTGAGGAATAAGATTTTCTGTCATACTCTAATAGATGAGACAACAAAAGATCGCTAACGAAATCACTCACATACCACAATCACACTTTGAAATTCAAAACAAATGACGGTGGTTATGCGTCATTCTCTGAAAAAACTGTTACATTAATCCGTCGTACGTGTTTTACTTAATATTAATCAAGAAATATCAATTAAAATATTAATTGTGTTAACATATCAATGATCAGTGACATTGAGGTAATATTTTTCGTATACATTTTCAATAAATAAAATTGTTTTAAATAATCTTCAAACTGTTTTCAAATGGTCAACCAGGTTATATATAATTTTTATTTATTTTGAATCCTTTTTTGTGGGTGGTGCGTTTTAAAATGTTTCTTTTTTTTGGTTAAACGTCTGAAATATTTTTGAAATTTTTTAAATCATTTAAGTTAATACTTTTGCAGATAATTTATTCATAGATTTTGTTGTTGTTATTAGTCGTCATTCTGTGAAAAACGGTTAGTTATCTACGTTTCGTATATTTCGGTATCGACAAAATAAATGAATGAATATAAATTCAGAAACGTAAATTGAAATATTAATTATAATTATATAATAAAGTACAATTATGTAAATGTACTATTTTGTGTACTCAACCTCAAACTATGAATGTTATGAAACAATAAATTATCATTTATTCTTTTTGAATTATCATTATCAATTATTCTTTTTGAATTATTTTTGATGATAATATGTTTTAATGTTTGAAGTGTTTTTTTAACCCTAAATAGTTTCTACATTTTATTATTATTATTATAATTTTTTTGACCATTTTTCAGGCAATTTTTCTCACTTTTTTCGTTTCTTGCAGAAATTGTTTTAAAACAATTTTCAGTTGTCATTCCACTTTCAACATTATATGTAAGAAAAGGTATATAAAATATAAAAAATTTAATTTTATGTAAATAATTTTGTGTAACGCGGTTACAGCATAATAAATATAAATGAAAAAAATTATAAGTAGATAATAAAATTAAAATAAAAAATCATATTTTTCACGTTAATGTGTTTGGAATTTTAAGAATATTTTTACGTTTTGGTTTTATAATTGAACAAAAATTATAGTCACAGACGACATTAAATTCCTTTACATAAAATTAATATAATTAAATTATATTTATAAGTTCAGGAACATTTAATGTATAGTTTGATATAAACTACATTTTGTTTAACCATATGTTATATTGTTTATTAGTTCTTCTCAGTGTTGTAATAATCGTAAATCAAGCAGTGTCATATTTGAATTCAAAATAGTCTTTCGTATTTTATGGACAACATTACACTGTATAAAAGCGTGTAATACATGGAGATACAAGAAAAGTAAAAATAATCATTTCTGTCAACATTTCTTGTAATACTGAGCCATTAAAAATAAATATCTAAAAATTAAAAATACATAAACAATAAGTTTATTTCAGCTTCCTGAAATTTCATTTCAACAGATTCTATAATTCATCTCTTATCAAAACTTAGCTATTAAGTTTTATCACGGCCATGGTTGTTCCAGGCTAAATCGAGCATTGTTTAACCCTTTAGCGCCTAACTGCTCATATTTGGCGTCTTATTTTCAAGCAGCTTTAAGTAACCGGCAGTCGATAAATTAAGCAACGTATTGTTTTATAATATCATTAATGATCCTAGAGGATCCTGTTTAACATGTAATATTACCGACAGAAACTGTTGTTAAGAGAAAAATTTGAACATCGCTATCAGGTGTTTTGCGCAAATTGAAATCATAAAAACAGACAATGAAATTAGTTAATACAAGGTAAGTATAAATAACTGAGAATTATTTCCATTAATTTTTTTTATTTATTGAGACCACAATAAATAATACAGTGATATAAAACAAACAATTTAATGTATTTTTAATGTTATAATTATGTGTTAAAAATTTACTGTCCATATTTGTGCAATTAGGCTTTTAAGGATTTTAAACATAATATAATTGTAGAACATGTATCAAAGTGGATACATTTAACATAATATTTATTTTGTAGTAAAAATGTTAACTAGGAGCAAAGTTCGAAGCATCGTTCCTTCTGATCCAAATGGGACGTAGACATTTTATCCCAAAGACATTTTATCCCTACGGACATTTTATCCTAAAGACATATTATACCACGGACATTTTATCCCAAATACATATTATACGACGTACATTTTATCCCACGGACATTTTATCCTAAAGACACTTTATCCCACGGACATTTTATCCTAAACACATTTTATATTTTGGACCCCTACATGCCTGATTGCTCAAATATGGGCAGTTATGCAATTTATACTTTTTTTATGATTTTAAACTTAAATTTGAAACTACAAAATCTGTGCTATCTTTTAAACGTAATGATATTTAAAATCTATTTTTTTCACCTGGAAAAGGGCTTCGGTTTTAAAGGGTTAAGCTTGTAGAAATACAGAATAGCATATATGGCATTCGAGTTATTTCACTTTTCCAAATTTTTTTTTCAACATTTTTTTTGATTTCTTAATTTTATTATTTATTTTTTTACTTATTTATTTATTCATTTCGACAAATTTTGACAAGACGTTCCACAATTTCTTGACTTTTATTTAAGTAAATTCGAATTATTGAGAAATCCCGTCGAAGTCAAATGTCAAATATAATCTGAATTTGTTCTATTTCATATCTTATTTTATATTTAATTGTTTTCTACTTTCATGATATTCTTATGTATGTCATCACTTTTGAATTAAATAGGAAGTATTTTTGAACAATTTTGTTACTTTAATGTTGATTTTTTTTCATTATATTCCGATTTAATGTTTGTATCCATAAGATTAACACAGGCGCCCGCATTTGACACCTTGGAGGGTAATGCGGGCAAATACAGTGTTTTACATTTAACGTAATTTAACTTAATTAATTAAATTATTTGACCTTGATTTATATTGAGATTAATGCTAAACTAAATTTACTTAAATTTAATAACATTTATAATGCATTTAAACGTACACGTACAGATTAATAAGACTTCTTCCTTAGGGTGCCCGTATTACCCGACTCTCCCCTATGTTTTCAGAAAACTACTTGTCCATCCTCTTAATGTAAATTAAACAATGTAATGTAAAACATTGGTTTCGATTTATTTAATTAATATAAGAAACACAAAAATGCTAATTAATTTGTAAGTACTGTAATCAAATTATTATATAATACAATTATTATATTTAGTTTATATAAACTATTTATCAATTTCATTAAATTATTTAATTTGTATTATAATAATAAAGTGTTATTTAATAATTATGATTAAAAAAATTTTTTAAATATAAAAAATTTATAAAATAATATTTTAAAAAATAAGTTAATTATTTTCAATTATACTATAATATTAAAAAAGTTTAAATTATATTTAAATCTAATTATTTAGAATTTAATTTATAATGATTAACAAAAAATATGTACATGTTTAAGAAAAGAAAAAGTTACTGGATACTGATTTTGATGCTGTTTTATCACTTTTAGGAGGTATTGTTTTTGTTTTTCATCATTTGTCAAATACTTATTGCATTTTGTTATAAACGCAACTCCTCTTTTCGCCGCATCATTTACAACACGCAGAAATGACAGAGATTGTCTGGCTTGTTTAAAATTTTGGTTTGATTCCCATAAACTCGGATCAATGTCTGAGAAATCTGTATTGATCTTAAATCTCGCGAACAAGTTGTTTGTATGATTTTTGTTTGAATGCTACAAATAATATTTCCGGCGGTCATCAAATGAAACTATACTTGACACACTTGGCGGAAGATTGCTTTAAGAGAAAAAGATCCTTTGCTACACAATAAATTTCGCTACGCACAAAAGGTTTTCATTAAATTGAACCAGATTCCGTTTACTTCAAGAAAACGTTCCGCTTCAAAAGAAACTTACTCGAGTTCCGTGATATTAAGATTAAATTTAATTTAAACTGCATTATCGAAAAATTTTCCATCGCATTTTGGTGGAAAAATTATTCATAGCAAAAGGGTTCTTTTTATTTCGCTCGCAAAATTGGATGAACGGTTTCGAAACGAATTTACAACTATTGGAAAATGAGAAAAAATGTTTTCCTTATGAATAAGTTTCTAATATGTTTACGAGATCGTACGTGAATTATTTTGTATTTCCGGTGGAAATATATTCGCGGCGAAGAAAAGCTCGTGCACGAAAATATTTCATTTAGACTTTAGTAACAATTCATTTTTCTTGAATGAGAAACATTATTATAGACCTTGTTATATAAACGAACATTTTTATCGTAAAATACAAAACAAACTGCAGCCTTAAAATTCCATATCGCAACGCGTGTATTGTAAAATATCGAAACAATGCAAAAGTACGGGAACATTGTTCACTTAGTTGCATAAGTGTATGCTCACGAGAAGTTCGAATTCATCAAAAACGTCAAACTGTCAGCCGCATAAGGAAATGAATGTAAATGTTTCAAATTCTGCTCATAATTGGGCAAAATGCAATTCCAATTAAGATTGCAATTGCACTGAATATAAACTTCGAAAAACTAGCTCTGCAATTAACATTAGCTATCTGAAAAATAAATCTTAAAACAGCGAGATCAGACTTTTTGTTTAAACATAAGAAAAATTGAAAAAAAAGTTTTATAGAATTTTTATTTAGAAATAAATATGGTTAAATTTATAAACGTGGCGAAAAATCAGATCAAGCCGGATTTTGTCCAAATATGATTTAGATTTAATTAGTATCGGTTCTAATAACAGAGTAATAAGTCAGATCTGTTCAGATCTAATCGGACTTGCTTAGATTTAACCAAATCTGTTCCATCTGACTAGATCTAGTCTAGTGTGGTGAGATCTGTTTAGATCTAACTAAGTCTGATTAAATTTAACTGACCCTAATTAGTTTCGTTTAAATCGATTTAAGACTTATTAAATCTAAGTCTAAGCAGATTCGACTGAAATCTTGTGGGATCTAGTCAAGTCTAATCGGGTCTGATTAGATCATGCTAGATCTAGTTAAATCAGACTACATCTATCGAGATTTGAATCAGATCTTATAGAACTTAATTAAGTCTAGTTAGATCTGATTTAGATTTGATCAAACCAAACCTAGTAAG
>JABFPP010000219.1:0-10594 GCA_022817365.1 Mallateleia sp. ZL-2020
AATTGTTAAATTGTTAATTGCAAAAATTTTATAAACAAATTGTTTTACTTTGAAAGTTATTTATAAGCAACATAATTTTTGTAACTTAATTTAACAACTTAGTCAGCAATAATGTATACCCATAAAAACATTTTGTAAACTATTAATTGTTTATAAAAATTAATTGTTTATAAACATAAATATTGAAATTATGAAAATAAATGAAAAATTGATTTTTATGTGGACCAATATTGTAAATCAAGCATGGATCAATATCAAAAAATCATTTTGTAAATTATTAATTATTTATAATTGTTTATAAAAATAAAAGTTTGAAAATATGAAAATTAATGAAAATTGTTTTTATGTGAATGAATAAATATATAAATCCATATATTATAAATATAATAAATGTTTTTATGAGCGTAGGAAATCGAATAATAAAATAATTTGTTTAAACAAATAATAATTATTTATAATTAAAAGTGCGGATATGTAAGTGGAAACGGTTGCAAATAAGGTTTTCATAGTAAAGTAGAAGTTATTATTATTGTAAGATTGGATTATCATCGAAAAGTTAAATTTATGAACAATCGGTAAATTAGAAATCTACATTATCGACGAACGTTATACTAATAAATCTTCATCGTTAAAAGTTAGTTTTGCTTATTGTCGATAATGTAAGAATTTTTGTTAATGATAAATGTTAATTTATAGGCTTTTAGATGCAAAAGTTAAGCAACTGATAATCTATGGTAATCTAGAAATCTGTATTATCGATAAGAGACAAATTATATAAAAGTATCAAAATTGTGATATATAGTTGATAAAATGAAAAATTATTAGGATTTGTTATAAATTCTATATACAATCATTTGAGTTGTAACAGATATTCGGTAAAATAGGAATTGGTGTTAGAACTCGTTATTATCGGTATAGTAATTGAAAGGAAAGGAAGGAATTTAGGATCTTCCGAAGGTAAGTAGAAATTGATATTATTGATGAAAGATAATCATGAATTTTACCATGAATTTATACTCGTACTCAGAAGTTCCAATTGTTTTTACAGTCGGTAAATTATTCATAAGTTTATCAGAAAAGTGATACTGGAAAGGGAATAAAAGGAAAAATTTATTTGTATTTTCGCTGGGGTGTAACATATCCCCCTCCTTAAGATTGATCCTCCTGGATCAATTATATTTGCGTTAAAAGTATGCCGCATTTTATAACGAAGGTATAAAGCTTTTCATTTTAAATTTAATAACTAATATAATAATTGCAATGCTTATAATTACTAGTGCGGATAGTATAGATTTCACCCAATACATTATATCTGTTTTAAATGCATTTTTATATTTTTCGCTGATCGCTTTCGATGTTTCTATGATTTCCGCAAGTTTTACAACTTCAGCGTTTATGTCATCATCGATTATTTCTAAGTTATTGAATACATCTTCGAATAATTGCGTCGAATTTAGTAATTTAAGATGAACGTTCGCAGTAATATTATCTAGATTTAAACCTATTATTGGCGAAATAATTTTATACGAAAAAGATTTATTTTTCGCAGGAACAGAGTACGAAAAATTATTGGATTCTATATGACAACCATCATCTATTGTTATGCTACCCGTATTATTTATTATTTCAAACCTTGTTTTATTTCTGCAAATGATGTGTACTTTACGTTTCTTGATAAGCGAATATACAAGTATGTTCGGGTTCAATGTTGTGCTCCAATAATCTTTCTTCCTCTTCATTATACATATATCGCATGTATAGTCGTTAGAAATTTCTTTATTCAAATAAATCTGTATCTCGCAAGGCGAAGCGCTGTTTATTGTATAAAATATTAAAGGTTGTTTACATATAATTACTGATTTAGTCTGTTTACATTCATTTAAACTTGTTTGAGAAAATGGAGCGTAGGTGGTGTTATCAAAATTCAACAAATGGAAGCGCTTTTGGGGTTTAATATAAATTTGGCCTAATTCTGAGTTGACCGGTAATGGCGAGGCTTTTAACAAGGTAAATGACTGTTTGGTGACGAATGGAACGATTACGAGGTATACAATTTTCTGCTCGTACAAAACTGCTTTTGATTCTAATACATTTGTTATGTCGCTTGATGAATTTATCTCAAGTAAAAGTTTTCCTTTGTGTTCAAGTTCTTTGACCTCATTATAAATCTGACTTGTTGTTAAATATTTTGGATGTAAGACACCCTTTTTAGCGAGAAGAACCGCGTTAAGTAAATCAGAATATTCTTGCGTAATTATGTGTAATGAATCGTCCAAAATTGCAAATAAATTATTAATTTCTTGTTTTTCTTTTAATTCATTTATGTATTTTCTGTTAAGTTCTAATTCAGTTTTCAATAGGCGGAAATTGTTATCTGTCTTATTTAACGCTGTCCAGAGTTTCTGAGTTACGTTATTTAATTTACTAAAACTGTATTTAATCACATTTGTTTGATCTTCGAATAATCGGACATGTTCGTTTAAGTTATGTTGGATATTACGTACGTTCTGTTCTAGTTTTTCCACTTGACTTTCGGTTGCGACACCGAATAAGGATCTTAATAGGCTGCCAACGGGTGGAGCTAGAGCGCGGCGGGTAATTTTGTGTATCTCGAGAGCGCTTATTACATGAGAGCTAGTATCTTTAGTTTTAGAGATTCTATCCTTAAATAAATGTAGACGATCGCAAAATAATTCGTCTATCTCGCACGCATAGGTTAAATTATTGATACCGGATTCTATTTGTGTCAGTGTAGTGTGAATTTCTGTGGTGTCGATGTAGTGCATTAATGTGTGTTCTGTAGTGACCATTTTTACGGGAGGCCCTACTTCTAAGATAAGGCCGGAACCGTGATTTGTTTTTATGTCTGTCAAGTATGGTGTGAACGCCAGAGTGGAGTGTTGTAGGTATAGAATCCTGGTAACCAAGAATTAAAATTTATAATCGCCATAGTTATATTAACATATCTTTATAGCATTCTTACAATTATATCTATATGTGGATGTATATATAGGTATATATATGATTATACATTACGCGCAAGTTTTACGTGGTCTTTATGAACGACCTTTTCGTGGTTCTTAACTTTTATTTTAACATTGTTCGTATCGAGAACTTCGACTATTTCGTAAGGGCCAACATATGTGTCATCGAATTTCGTATCCTTGACATGTTTTTTCAAGTATACTCTGTCTCCGATCTCGAAATTTGAGTCTTTAGTATTTCTATCGTAGTAAGCTTTTGATCGTTCTTTTGACTTAATTAGTTTTTCGTTGGCTAGTTTTCGTAGGTGTGCCAAGGTATTTGATAATGAGATCACGTAGTCATCGTACGTGTCCGGAGGGTCGGTTGGAATAGCGCTGGAAGGAAGCCGCGCCTTTTTACCGTATAATAATTCATAGGGGGTGAACCCTGTTGACTCGTGTACGCTCGTGTTATAAGAGAACGTACAAAAATCGAGGAGTTCGTCCCAATTATTCTTTTCTTTTTCGATAAAGTGTTTTAAATATTCAACTAATACGTGGTGGCTCCTTTCCAGCGACCCGTTACTTTGGGGGTGGAAAGGTGAGGTTCGAAATTGTTTAATTTTGAACAATTTCGCTAGGCGCTTCATCACTGAGCTCATAAAATTAGCACCTTGGTCCGTCAAAATGGACTTCGGGCATCCGTATTTTGCGATGAACTCATGAGCGAACGCCTTCGCGATGGAAATAGAGTCTGCTGTTTCGAGGGCCACGGCGACACAGAATTTTGATAGGTTGTCTTGTATAGTTAGGATGTATTTATTTTTGTTAACGGTTTCGGGGAGAGGACCTACTATGTCCAAAGCTACTTTGTCAAATGTGTCTGTTGGCGTGTCTGTCAGTATCATTGGGTTTTTCTTGTTATTTCTGCTGGTCTTCTTCTTTTGGCAAGACTCGCAGTCTGCAACAAAATTTTCCACGTCTTTCTTTAGATTTGGCCAAAAATAATCCTGTTTGATTCTATTGTATGTTTTTGCGGAACCTTTGTGTCCGCCTGTAATTGAACTGTGGTATTCCTTAAGAATGTTTAGTCTATCTTCTTCGGGGGGAGTTATTGTAGTGCCCAAACAAATTATTATCTCAATGTTAGAATTGCAAAAAATATTAAACAGAAAATTTTTTATTTTGACCCATGATATTCTAGTAGCAGCTAAATCCTTTTTGGACAAATAAATTATCGAAGCGTTCTCTTGTTCGAGGGCAAGGCGTAATGTTTTTAGAGATTTTTCTAGTACTCTAGTTTCGACACTTCCGTCGTTTTTGACCGCGAGACCGTAAACAGTTTTCCCCCCAGTTGAACTAAGTACAACTGTTGCCAGGTTTCCCGTATTATCATAAAATTCATCCAAATAACCCTTCCGTTGTAGTTGTTTCCCTATTTCCGATAACGGTTCACATTGAGTATTTATAATACAAGCGTATGGCCCCTTTTGCCTAATCATGTGTTCGGTAGTTTCCGATATACGAGCTACTGGCTTGTCTAGGGAAGTCTTTTTTGACAGTGTTTGTTTTTGGGGTCTTGATGTTTTGGTTTTAGTCGCTTTGAAGGGGAAATAATCTGCACATGCGGGAGGTAAGGACGTCGGTTGGTTTGAAATCAGAGGGGTTGCGTTTGATGTAGAGGGAATTGGAGATTGGCAAACGGACATAGGTTCAATTCTCTCTGCAGGAACTCTACAGGGAGAATAGATGTTTTCCGAAGTTTCAAGGTCAGTAGTAAGGGGTGATTGGATTGGATCAATTTGCATCTGTATGTCATCATCAGACGTTGAATTATCTGACTTTTCTGTGTCGGTATTTAACGATTCCGTTGACGAATCTATCGACATTTCGGGTTGGTCCTCATTTTCGGGGACAACAGGCTCTTCTGGAGGCCTAAATAAGGATGACTGAGATGAATTTCCCCGTCCATCAGGTGCGGTTCTATTCATCGAATCATCGGGAATCCCAATGAGATTGGGAAAATGCGTACTACAAGACGGAATGGGATTTAAAAAGGGATCAGGAATTGGTAAATCTCCGGAAATTTGTGAATTCGCCGAGGGATCCCTGGTACTCACGAGTACAGGTTTCTCCGGTGAATCAAATTTTGTAAGGTCGTCCGAATGGGGTTCGATAACCGGTGTAGCCTTATCTAGTACTGGCATGACCGAAGGTCCCGCTAGTGGACTTTTAAGGGGAGAATTTCTCGAATTTCCTGACTCTTTTGATTCTTCACTGGTTGAACTAATTAAGGGGATAACACGCCTCTTTTTTCTACGATTTTTCTTTCTACGGATGCAATCTTCGGTAGGGGTAGAGTCCGACAGTGCTCTTTTATTTTGGGTTTTGTTAACTAGAGCTTCGTCTGTTTCGGAGGCCGAACCATCGTAGTCACTTTCTTGTTCCTCGGAGCCTAGCAAAGCAACCTTCGGTGGCGGCCCAGAACTAGACGAAGAATGTTTTTCGTATTTTCTTTTACTGACGGGGAACGCGTTAACGTCGCAAGGAGGGTTCCTGGATAAACAGTCCGCCACGTAATTGGTTTTTCCGGGTTTGTAGACGACGGTGTATTCGAAATCGCTCATGTCAAGTCGCCATCGGACACATCTGGAATTTGGCTCAGATATCGAATTGAGCCAAACCAATGGCCGATGGTCAGTTACTATCGTAAATTTCCGTCCGTATAAGTATGGTCTGAAATGTTTGGTCGATCTGACGATCGCCAAGCATTCTTTTTCTATTGTGCTATAGTTTTTCTCATGTTTCTGTAATGCGCATGAGTAGTAAGCGATGGGTAAGTCGGAACCTATTTCTCCTTGTGACAAAACAGCACCGATTGCTGCGTTTGAAGCGTCTGTAGTCAAAATAAAGGGTTTATCAAAGTCGGGATATTGTAGGATCGGCTGTGACGTTAGGGCCAATCTAAGCGTGTCAAATGCAATTTGTTGTGCGGATTTCCATTCGAAGGGTACTCCCTTTTTCTCAAGTTCTCGAAGGGGTTGTGCTATTTTACTAAAATCTTTTATGAATCTTCTGTAATATCCCGCAAGACCCAGGAAGGATTTGATCGAAGTCACGTCTCGCGGAGTCGGGAAATTGAGTATCGCGCCTATCTTGGAATCATCGGGCTGGACACCCTTGTCAGTTATTTTGTGTCCAAGGTACACAACCTCTTTTCTCAAGAACTGACACTTGTCTGGCTGGAGGGAAAGTCCGGCCTCTCTGAGGCGACGGAACAGTCGCTCGAGCTTGACGCCATGTTCTTTTATTGAGGATGCGTAAACCACTATGTCATCCAGGTAAACGAATAACTCGATTCCTTGCAGCCCAGTCAAAACTATATCCATCAGGCGTTGGAATGTGGCCGGCGCGTTCTTCAACCCGAAGGGCATTCGTTTATATTCGAAATGGCCGTAAGGGGTTGAGAAGGCGGTCTTGGAAGCGTCAGACTCATCCATCGGAATCTGGTGGAAACCGCTGGCGAGGTCAAATACAGAGAAGTATTTGGCACCGCCCAGCTGATCCAAGATGTCCGTGATGTTAGGAAGAGGATAGCTATCCCCAACCGTTTTGTCGTTCAGCTTCCGAAAGTCGACAACAAGCCGCCAACGTTTGTTGCCTTTGGAATCATTTTTCTTGGGTACAATCCAGATTGGCGAGTTATATGGAGAACATGATGGCTTGATTATATCAAGGTCCAACATTTCACCGACCTGCCTATCGATCTCCTCTCTGTGTATTGGGGGAAATCTGTATTGTTTAGTGTTAACAGGAATTTGGTCTTGCAAATGAATTTTATGATTAAGAACGTTTGTCGCACCTAGCGGTTCGCCTTTTATGTGAAACACGTCGGAATTGTCGGAAACAATTCCTTTCACATGCGCGAGTTCCTCACCATTTAAATGCTCCAAATGCAGCAAGGACAGGAGACGTTCCGCTCGAATATTGAGCGGGTCTTCGCCCCCTTCTGTCGTCGCTACATGGATATTCGCATTTGGGGAAGATCGGGGTGTGAACTCCGACGGTTTCAAGAATGGCAAATCCAGGTCTTGTTCTACTTCGGTTGTATTGATAAAGAATAAGTTGCAACAACCGTTTTCAATCGTTACTAAGCAATTTCCTCCATAAACCCCACTAGGGAGTGTGAGGGGAGGGATGTAACCTTCGGTAATGTCGGTATCTGTGACGGGGGCTGCAATTTGGGTCCGCGATCGGGGAGGAAGTTTTAATTTCCAAGAGGGAGCAAGCTTTAACACGTGTTCATGAAAAGATAGTGTCTTTCGGTCGAAACAAATGGTGGCCTTGTTTTTCACCAAAAAATCGGCCCCAAGTATTCCGTCTTGAGGTAAACCTTGCAAGTCTCTAATTACGTGGAAATCCGTTGGAATACCGCAGATATCAATAACTACCTTGCCGGCCGATAGTATGGGAGCCGCGGGGTTTATTCCCCCGATTACAATGCGGTCAGTGTCATCGAACTCTTTGTACAGTTTCCAACAGGTCACCGATTCGTACTTGATGATACTTATGTCAGCTCCCGTATCTATCATGAAAAGAGCCAAACCGCCCTCCACGTCTTCGGTTGGTACCTGTATCGTGGGAGGTTGGGACGAACCTTGTTCAAAACATGACTTTATGGTAGGTATTTCGTGATTGTTTGCAGCCCCTGTTGGGATCGGCGTAACAGGGGCAGGGCCTAGTTTCCCTGCTGATTCGATTGATTTCGGGGTTCGTTTCCCCGTGTGTTCGAAGATGAATTATTACGGCGTTCTTGAACTCGCTTCAACTGAGCGCAGTCTTGTATTAGGTGGTTGGTTGCCTTGCAATAACGGCAGAATAAAGGCGTTTCCGCGGACGAGGATGGGGCGGATACGATATTTTCATTACGGGGAACATTTTGAACAGCCTGCGAGTTTTGCTGTGGTAAGTTTTGTTCCCTTCGCTTCTTAAAACAAACCTCCTCTCGGTGGTTTGGTTTGTTGCAATAGTTGCAGACGACGCGATTTGAATTCGAATTGCTGTCCGAGTTAATCGTCAGTGATGAAAAACTGTTTTGAATGTCATTTATTCCGTGGATTCTATTAATTTCTTTAAGATCTCTTTCGGCATCGCGAGCCAATTTGATTGCGTCATCTATATTAGCCGGACGCGCCGCGGACAACCGTGATTCTATATCGCGGTGTAAGCCACGAATGTAATTTTTCACCGTTAATTCTTGAAAGTGTTGGAACAATAATGGGGCAACGACGGCTGTATTACTCGCGTAAATTCTCTCCTTTAATATATCAAGTAGTTCCAAAATTCGACTAGAGAATGCACTAACAGACTCGAATTTCGATTGTTTAATGGAGTTTAATTCAGATTGTATTATCGCAGTTGTTTTATAGTCCGGGGAATTCTGTTCAATTTCAGAGTATAGAATGTCAAGACTTTCAATATTGCGATTCGATAACACATTTGCTGGCTCTCCCGTTAATTTTGTTAATATTAGATTTACAAATAGTTGTTCCGGGAAATCGGGAATCAATTTTCGTGCCATCTTACACGATCGTATAAAGTCTCGTGCCTTGACATTGTGTCCGTCGTAGCGGGGTATACAGTCAAGGGCGAATTTAATCGAAATGGTTTGTTCGTCAGGCATCTTTTTAATCTGCGTATTTATTTCGGGTTTATTTTCGATCTCCGCTGCCAACAGATCGCTAGCGTTTATAAAATATGGCGGATCTCGTTGAAAGTCTACAGTAGTTTCTGGATTAGACATTTAAAGCTACATAAACCGATGTAAAAGATGCGTGGCGAATTAGAGATACAAACAAGGTAGTGTTAACAATTGTAATTAATTTTGTCGCAGCTTACATAATGAAGACGATGGCGGATGATTTTCGTTGCATCTTCTTGCGGAGTTGAGAAACGTCTGCACCAGTGGCGGGCGGAAAAGTCGTGTGGATTCGCAGTCCAAGAGAAATTCCTTCTTCGCAGAGCACAGGATCGGGCTGAATTTCGGTGTCGAGAATCGAATAAACACTAATACGAATTGGAGGGCAACACAGTTATTTGTAAAAGGGTCAAAATGTCACTTGTCTCCACGAACTGTCACTGCTATACGTTATCAATAGTGTCACAATTTCACCCACGAAAATGTCAAAATGTTTGTCAGATTCGATCACAAAACTCGATAGTCACAGTAAAGAATGTATCTAGACTCACTCTGAACTTCCTCGGTATTGTTTTGGTATGTCGAGAGGCAATCACGGCATTCGATAACTGGACGAATTGTGTATAATAGTATGCCGCAAAAGTTGCAAAAATAAGCTACTTGGTCCGTGAAGTGTTCAATAAAATGATATGCAGTAATTTCCACTACACATTCAAAATCACTGGAAAAACAATCTTCACAGCACAGGTTGTTTTCGTCCAAACAGTACGTGGTGTTCAATAATTTCACACAGTAACTATTGTTGAAACGTAGGTCATCAGGTATTTCCAGCACTAATGTCACGAGTTCAGTGTCTACTTCTGATTCTACCTTCGATTTAATTCTGGAGAAGCACATCCGGATAACACGTTTACACAGTCGTTGCAGGATTCAAAAATTGTTCTTCGGCAGGTGTTCACCAAGAGTGTCCTGGTTATCCCTTAAGCTGTCACCATATTTGTTACACCGCCGAGCGGCTAGCGGTGTAACAATTTAAATTTCGGATGTTAAACTCGAGAAATTGTAGACTTTGTTTCTAAAGTTTGTATATTGTACTTAAGAGATTGTTAACTCTTCACATGAAAGTCTTGTAGATGTTTCAAGAAGATAAACTTTTAACGAATGGAACTGAAATCCTTGTCGAAATATTGCAGATGTTCTTAAGAAATTGTTAACTCTTCACATGAAAATCTTGTAGACGTTTTAAGAAGATAAACGATTAACGAATGGAACTGAAATCTCTAAATAATGAATGAGACAAAACGTTCACTAAATTGGTTTATTAATCGTTTAAAATTATAAAGTTTCCACGTTACAAGAAAAGAGTTACAGTTACAATAGTTCAATTTAAACAATTAGAACTTCGCGGTGCTTCCAAACTAACGACGCGAAGGAAAAGATGTTAATAGTTCAAAGATTGTGTAAGAACTGAAGCGTCTTTGCTTGACATTTAGCGCTTAGAATTAGGAATGGTAGGGAGTTAGGTAGGGAGGTGGCAGTTTTGTTCTCACCACATTCCGCATGCTTGCAACTTTGTCCTAATCGCGAAAATATATTCTTACGTGCTGACTATTTTGTCTGCAAATTTTCTTTATCTCCGGACGTATCATATGTTATCTACATTCCATAGATAATTCACATTCAATTTAGCGGATGTATCATATTATAATGCAACGACCCAAAGAATAAAACTTTATGAGTTCAAGGATAATAAAATGAAGTTATAATAATTTATAGTCATTGTAAAATTGTGTGAACGATATTTATAATTGTTAAATTGTTAATTGCAAAAATTTTATAAACAAATTGTTTTACTTTGAAAGTTATTTATAAGCAACATAATTTTTGTAACTTAATTTAACAACTTAGTCAGCAATAATGTATACCCATAAAA
>JABFPP010000220.1:0-10575 GCA_022817365.1 Mallateleia sp. ZL-2020
CATTCCAAGCGGCCTCATAATTTAAATCAGAAATCGACAATGATTTAATAACTAAACTAGCTTCACCGATTAAACAAGAACGAAGATAATGAAATTTTTGTACGGGGCTGAGACGCTCATTTTGATGTATAATCGAATTAAACGTATCTCGAAAATAAATCCAGTCGGCAAGATTTCCGTTAAATTTTGGCAATTCCAATTTAGGTAATTGAATATTATCATTAGAATCCGAAATTCCCGTGTAATTCTTTTTCGGATTTTTCGCTGACTCGAGCGTATTTAAAATTTCAATCTGAGTATTTAGATAATCTTCACTCTCCTCATAAATCGACAATAAATTATCAAAAACGTTTTGAGTGAAGTATTTCAAAGAGGATTTTTCGTCTTCCGTTACGTGCGCCTCAATTTTTGCATGCATAATTCGCGCGGATTCATACTTTGCGGTAGCGGTATGGAGACGTTCCGTTAAATAACCGAGGGTAAATTTACTTTGCCCTTTCTTTTTCACATTAGTTATTAAATGTTGCAATTCTTTGAGAATCGTCTCAATCTGCGATCCCAAAGTTAAAATAAGCTCATGTTTCGTCATTTTGATAAAATTTCAATAAATTAGAAAACACGCTACACTTCACACAATCAAACAAATTTCACTCATACAACCGCCAAATTTAAATACTTCAAACTCATACAGAGTAAACAAGTCCGTTTCGAATCAAATGACATTTACAAACATCACTTTTCATCAAACTCGAAATAAATTTCGAATAAATCGTCACCCGTAAATAAAATTATTTGAGATTGTTATAAATAATTCTGCGCCATCCGGTTCGAAGGACCATTTTGTTGAATATTCGCCCATTCAACGGGGCATATTTCATTAATCATTAATTACGCAGAATTAACAAACTCTAATTTTATATTTTTACAGGCGACGCGCCTTTGATCTAAATTAAATTAAATAAATAAAATAAAACCCTAGGCGACACGCCTCTTTAATTTTAAATCTAATTCTTCCTCAATATAAAAGATCCCCAAATCCATAAACTAAATATAACAAATAAACAGGACGCCTGTTTCCCGAAATCCTTAAAATCAATTACCGAGTTAATAAAGATTGAAAGGTTCAAAGGAAAGAGACAGGATGTGATCTTCAGACACTGAAGATTTGGAGAAAAAGGTTGAGGATGATTAGTAACACATAAACAGACAGATTTTAGTCGGACTTATCTCATCATAATAATCCTTCACTGGTCGTCGTAGGAATCCAAATTGACCCCATTTCTAGATCATGTTTGACGGCCATATCCACCAGATATTCCAATAAAACCACACACAACACGAATAAAATTTATCATCAATTTTTAAAATGTTCACTCAACACTATTGCATCATTGCCGTTACGCCGAACAATACACTCATTATTACTTCCGACGCACCGATACCGATCACGTCTAAATCCTCCGGGTTTTCGAAACATAACTGTCGAGACGCTCGCTAATCGTGACTAAGGCGCCTTGTATTTCCCCCAAATTTTCTATTTATCTTTTCGCGTAGCTAATATTTTGACGCTCAAACAAAACAAACCGAGTCTAAATCTCTTTTCCAAGAATTTCAAATTTCGAAATGAAATAAAATCTCAATTTATGAATGCAATTAAATTTTTATTCTTTCACTAAATAGGTTATATACACTCCATTTTTTATATTTCATTTTTTGCCGGAGTGAATCCTGACCAATACCGCCCACCTTAAACAATGAAATTGTTTAAATGATTATTTCGTACTTTCGCAAATTTCCCATTTTCAATCAGACAAAAAAAAATTGTTTACCGATCAATAAGGATGATGGCTGGGCTTAAGTCTCACAGTCCTCAACCTCATGTCCGTACCCCAACGCAACATCAGTCGGCCTACCGGAAGTTGCCTTTTCCATAGTCGGTACCTGAAGCGATCTCGCTTGGGTACCATAATTCGGTGACCAAAGGCATAAACAACCATATTATATTGGTCGTATTCTTCCTCCCAGGCAGTTGGATCAAACCAGAACCCCGATGACCAAGTTTGATTCCGGGCGTTTCTTTGTAATCTCCACCTGGCTGAGGAGTTAATTCGCCTCCTCTGGTCGATACACTCTCTCATTTGGCGAGTATTGGTGAGTTCGTTTGCTACCTGGTTTCCACCTGGTCCTGGCCGAACTTCCGGAACAGATTCCAACAATGTAGTCGCCTGTTGTGTTGAATCCCGGGTATCACCATCTCCACAGGCAGAAGTCAGCTCAGGTATTTCTGGGAGTGGTTTGTCCGATACCACGTATTCAAATGCTTCATCACCGAACTCAAACGATAAATCGTCGTTTACTTCAACGTCCGGGATTAGCGGGGACATTAAATGCTCCAGGTCGACGTCGGCGTGGAGCTCAATATAATCGTCGTCCATATACTTCGACATCTTAGTAACTGACTTGACCAATACAAGTAGATCTACTTTTAAGGTCAAGCATACTGTTTGCCAATTCCGAGAAATGAGATTTTGCAAATATTGTGGACGCCATCAACAACGATTCGCTATCCAAACATCTTAACCAAAACAAGTCTCCAATACGCGATCAAAATTGAGTAATTTTCAAGTATATAATTTCCTATCGGGAAAGCAATTGACAAATTTGTGTCACATTCCGTTGTATTTGACCCTTTGAAGTTTTTACAAGAACAACTCTAGGGACATCATCAACTCCCTTTTTTAATTCAATTATACGACCAACTGTCCAACGACATGGAGGATTGAGAGGATCTTTAACCAGAACAATATCACCTACTCTAAGATCATGAATTTTCTCTCTCCATTTTTGTCTAGATTGCAATGTTGACAGATATTCATTCGACCAGATTTTCCAAAAAGTTTCAACAATTCTCTGGACTTTTTGCCATCTGTCTAAGCGATCAATATTGATCTCAAGCACCGATTTCTCAGGAGGAGAGAGAATTGGACCACCTGTCAAAAAATGTCCTGGTGTCAATGTTTCCAAGCTGTCAACATCGTCATGAATTGGGCATATTGGTCGTGAATTTAAGCAAGCCTCAATTCTACATAATAATGTCAACATTTCCTCCCAGGTGGGGGTAAAAGAACCGATAACTCTCTTTAAATGATATTTAATAGACCGGACCCCAGATTCCCAAATGCCCCCAAAATGAGGGGAAGCTGGAGGGATAAATTTCCATTCAATCTGTTCGACCGCAAGAGAATTTAGAAAATCTTCGTCACGAGACGCTCGTATGAATGCCCGTTTCAATTCTGCATTCGCGCCTACGAAGTTTCGACCGTTATCGCTCATAATTACACTTGGTTTTCCCCTTCTCGCTATAAATCTATGTAAGGTTGCAATAAATGAAGGGGTATCTAATCCGTTAACTAATTCTAAATGAACTGCTCGCGTAGCTAAACAAACGAAAACACATATGTAAACTTTATGAGCTTTCGAACCTCGACCCGATTTATCTTTGATATAAAATGGACCGGCGTAATCAATTCCAGTCGAATTAAAAACGCGAGATGGAACGCATCTATTTTTAGGTAATGATCCCATAAATTGTTGTGACATGTGATGACGCTCACGTCTACATGTGACGCAAAGATTTATGATTCGTTTCACCGAGTTCCGAGCATTAATGATCCAAAATTCCTGTCGAATTAGATTTAAAGTTAATTGAACTCCCGAGTGTAACCCTTTCAAATGGATAAACCGTATAATACAATCCGTAATCCGAGTTTGTGGCAAAATGATGGGAAATTTTTGACCGTCTGGCAATATTGAATTCCTCAACCGCCCACCAAGCCGCATAATACCGTATTCATCCAAAAAGGGACTTAATTTTGAAAGATTTGAATTTAATTTAATTTTTCCGTGCATTTTCAAATCTTTAATTTCCGTGAAGAAAACCGATTGTTGAAGTACCTTAAAAATAAACCGTTTTGATTCTTCAACTTCCCGAAGGGTTAATACGCGAGATTTATTGATTTCAGTCCGTTTTAATGTTCCGTTTATAAACCGAAATACATATCCGTAAACGCGAATTAACTTTGAATAAGAAGAAAATTTTGAAAAAGGATCCACATTAATTTTAATATTTAATGAATGAGACAAGGATGCCTTTCTCTGTTCCGAGTTAGTATCAAAATCGTTTTGAATTTCAATTTCCGTTGACGCACGTAAAAATTCAGGGCCTTCCCACCATAATTTTGAATTCAATAAATCCATTACCGAAATACCGCGTGAATTCAAATCGGCTGGGTTTTGCTTTGATTTTACGTAACCCCATTTCATATCCGTATTTTGTGTCTGTATATATGACACCCGATTTGCTACAAATACATTCCAAGTTACCGGGGGCTTCGCGAGCCAAGCGAGAGTAATTTTGGAATCCGAAAAAGCAATAATTTCATCAATTTTAATTCTAAGAGAATTGCGAACATAAGTTATTAATTTCGCCAATAAAGTTGCTCCGCATAATTCCAGTTTAGGTATACTGACCGTTTTTAAAGGAGCAACTCTTGTTTTAGCCATAATTATCGAGGTGTCAATCACGTCCGAGTCATCGACGGTACGTAAATATACGACAGCCGAAAATGATAGTGATGACGCATCGCTAAAACCAATAAGTTGTGTTGTCTTTGTTTTTCCGGACCAATTATACCAACGACCGATTTTCAAATTTTCCAACAATTGTAATTGGTCATAAATATTATGCCACCTTGAGATCAAATGAGAGGGAATTATCTCATCCCAATCAACTCTGAGAATCCACAAATTTTGCATAAATTGTTTAAACAATATAGTTATTGGTGATAATAAACCGAGCGGATCGAAAATTTTTGCTATCACCGATAATAATTTTCTCTTCGTGAAATGATCAATTTCCTCTATTTCGATTGATACGAAAAAATAATCGTCTCGAGAATTCCAAGAAATACCGAGTATTTTCGAATTTAAGTTTTCACTATCTTGAATTTGCTTATGAATGACGTCACCTTCTTCTCTCAATTTGGAAACATTTGTTTGCCATTTAGAGAGTTGAATCTGGACCGATTTTAATAATTCAATTATTTGTTCCCGCATTTCTAACAATTGATCTACCGAATCTGCTCCAAAAAGAATATCATCTACATATGTATCATTCATTAGTGTGTCACGAGCTTTAGGAAAAGAATTTCCGTAACGAAACACGGCTTCCCGAATTGAACGAATAGATAAAAAAGGAGCTGACGTAAGACCATATGTTATTGTGTTTAATTCAAAATACCGAAATTCGTTCGACTCTAAATCCTTCCAAACGATGTTTTGATAAATTCGATGACATTTATCAATTAAAATTTGCCGAAACATTTTTACGATGTCGGCGGTAAACACATATTTATGCAAACGCCAATTAATTAAAATAGACGCTATTTCTGTTTGTAATTTAGGACCTGAATACAACGTATCATTTAACGAAATTCCCGAGCTCGTTTTTGCCGACGCGTTAAAAACAACACGTAACTTTATTTTTCCGTTTTCAATTTTTTCCACCGGTTGATGTGGTATGAATATCCGATTATTATCATAAGCCTGTTCAATTGACAATTCCGACATGTGATTCAATTGTAAATATTCCCGCAAAAACTGTTCGTATTCAATTTTCAATGAATCATTTTTATTTAATTTTAATGACAGCCGATTGAGTGACGCCTCAGCAATTTTACGCGACAGACCTAAGGATTTTCGCGCTTCATCTGATCTAAATGGCAATTGCACAATTAAGCGACCCGATTGATCTTGAGTGGTCGTTTCCTTATAAAGATTTTCGCAAAATTCGTCTTCCCGTGACATTTTAATAATTTCTGGAATTTGTTCCAATTTCCAAAAATTTTCCAAATTTTGGCTTAACTCACAGCAATGATTTATAGAAATATTGTTCACATTGTTGTCACTCGAGTGACCAAATACAATCCAGCCAAAGATGGTGGATTGAGCTATCAATTTTTTATCTGAAGAAATCACTGTTTTACCGGTTAATATGGAACCCAAAATGTCTATTCCAATTAATAAATCTATTTTAGTTTTCCCCGAATCCGTTGGATTAGCTAATTTAAAATTAGCAATTTCCGGAAATGAAGAGGGGGGAAATCTTTGGGAAGTATAATTTGTTAATTTTTGCATAATTAAAGCGTCAACGTTTACGAACGTTTCTGAATCAAAATGTGAAGCGACTTTAAATTTTGTACTGTACTTCACATTTCGTTTTCCCGCTCCGCCAATTCCTTGAATCGTAACATTTACACGTTGCTTTTGTAGTCTTAAAATTTGTGACACATTTTCCGTTACAAAAGAAGCCTCTGAACCGGGATCAATCAATGCCAAGCCCGTAAACTTTCTTCCATTTTTAGATATTATTGTGACTAATGCTGTGGCCAAAATCTTTCTCGCCACCGGTGCATTATTTAAATGGGAATTTACATTTGCGGTGGAAGTTGTGGCAAGTTCATTTGTATTTGAATTAACCACTTGTTCATGCGGATTACTTCTCAATTGTGATAATCCGAGATTAACATCTCTCTTTTGTCTTTCATCAACATTATCACAATGAAGTAACGTGGCATGTCGTTTGTGACATTTTTGACACTTGAAATTAGATGAACAATTTTTGGCATTATGGTTCGGCTTCAAACAATTGTGGCAATGTTTCAATTTATCAATTAAAGCAATTCGTTCTGGAATTTTCATTGCTCTAAATTTGAAACAGTTGAAAATGGTGTGATTTGATTTTTCACAACAAAAGCAATTACGATTGCCGACCGATAAATTGTGGGAGTTAGATTGTTTACGTTCGTAATTTGAATTTCTAACGGATCGAGACTGTTTTGATGAATTAATGGCCTCAAGGGTTCGAATTTTTGATGTTAGAAATTCCTCAAAAACCTCAAATTGCGGGTATTCCTTATGATTATGAAGGGACTTCTCCCATTCTGTTAATAATGTTTTGTCTAATTTCCTTACTAAAATGTGAATCAAAAGAGGGTTCTCTATTTTAATTTTCAAATTCCTAAGCGCATCTAAATTTACTCTCACAGAATTTCGCAAAGTTTTTAAAGAGTTTAAGTTGTCGTGATACGCGTCTTTAAGATCTATAATGGAGTTCATTAATTGTGAAATTATGAGACGCTCATTTTGAAAGTTAGAATTCAACGCATTCCAAGCGGCCTCATAATTTAAATCGGAAATCGACAAAGATTTTATAACTAAACTAGCTTCGCCAAGTAAACATGAACGGAGATAATGGAATTTTTGTATAGAACTGAGACGCTCATTTTGATGAATGATAGAATTAAAAGTGTCTCGAAAATAAATCCAATCAGCAAGATTGCCGTCGAATTTCGGTAATTCTAATTTAGGTAATTGTATATTTTCACAAGAACCCGAAATTCCTGAGGAATTCTTTTTGGGATCTTTTGCTGACTCGATTGTATTTAAATTTTCAATTTGAGTATTTAAATAATCCTCACTCTCCTCATAAATAGTTAATAATTTATCAAAAACTTCTTGAGTGAAGTATTTAAGAGTGGTTTTTTCCTCTTCAGTAACTTGCGCCTCAATTTTCGCATGTATGATTCGCGCGGATTCATATTTAGTGGTAGCGGTATGGAGACGTTCCGTTAAATAACCGTGGGTAAATTTGTTTGGCCCTTTCTTTTTTACATTAACAATCAAATGTTGTAATTCTTTGCAAATTGTCTCAATTTGCGATCCCAAAGCCAATATAATCTCGTGTTTCGTCATTTTCAATAAAATTTCAGTAGTACATTCAAATACACACAACCAAACAAATTTCACACATACAACCGTTAATTTCAAACACAGATAACTCACACCGCGTAAACATGAAATGACATTCAGTTTTCTGTACAATTCATCAAACTCGAAATTAATTTTGAGTATATTCGTCACCCGCAAATAAAACTAATTAGCAAATTTTTATAAACAATTTTGCGCTATCCGGTTCGAAGGACCATTTTGTTGGATATTTGCCCATCCAGCGGGGCTTGTGGCGTTAGTTAAATAAAATGCGCAAAGTTATAAAAAAAATTACTTTTTCTAGTTTGCAGGCGACGCGCCTTTAGTAATGTTAAAATTAATCAATACTACAAATTTAACCATAAATTAGGCGACGCCTCTGTTACGTCCTAACCGAGTATTTAAATTAAAAATCCCAAATAATTTTTGCTTCTAATTAAAAAATTTATACAGGACGCCTGTTTCCGATTCCCTATCCCTGTTAATAAAGAGAAGGACAAGGTTTGGTCGGAACAGGAAAGGGGTTCAGGATAAATCTTCAGACTCTGAAGGGTAGAGGAGAGGTTATAGGGTCAATTTATCAAAATAATCAACTATATATAAAAAAAATCCACTCATCCTCAGCCGGTCCTAGTTGTCTCAGAATCTCCGAGTCCAAATCCAGATTCCCTCACTGGTCACGGTCTACACTTCACAATATTCGCGAGGCATTAACACTTTCACAAATCGAGACGCTCGGTAAGTCGAAGTTTAACTAACCCGAGAAAGAATATTCGTTAATTAAACACGACCCGAAACGCTCGTCACTAAAATAAAATCGCGACCGGAAAGAGAATATAATTTAATAACCTCGAAACACTTGATTTTCTCGACCGACCACGAAGACCGTGAAACCGAGCAACACCTTTCGTGTCAGAATGCTTCGGAACCGCGTCGAGTTAATCCGCCCGTGTTGCTAATACTCGAAAACACACTGACGAGACGCTCGTTAATCAAAACTAAGTCGCCTCGAATTTCCCCCGATCTCTATTTACCTCTTCGTCGCTAATGTTTTGAACTCGCGAAAATACAAAATAAACCGAATTTAAATCTGATTTCCAGGAATTTAAATTTAAAATCAAATTAGATCTCAATTTTACAATTAAATGAATTTTATTTTTTTCAGCGAATATACACTCCATTTTTTATATCCTCAACCCGTCGGAGTGAATCCTGAACAATTGTTATTATTATTATTTTATTATTTTACTTAAATTTATATTTGTAAATTATGTTTTGATTTGGTAAATTATATTTTTTACATTTACATTTTAAGTTTAACCGTAATTTTTAGGTTTTCCGTAGCGACTTCTCCTTCTTCTGAATACAATGTTGAGTCTGTTAGCTTCACACAAAAGAGAAGCCATACAAATGATTTTCAAACTCATCACACCTGTAGGGCTCTTCTTTTGAGTCAAGGCTAACCTGTAACTTCGACGTTGGTGAACGTCGATTTATATAAAAGGGTATGAAAAAAGATTTTTTTCATACCTAACTCGTTCATGCACTTCCAATTGATATGTTTATCATCTCAGCAATTTCACGAACTGTCACCTTGCGGACACCTATCAGGATTGATGTGAGTATCAGATACGTGTCATTGCATTGTTGATCTTTCGGAACACAAATAAGATTCTAGTAACGCCATGTGTGAATGATTATCGGGACTTATTGTACGACGTCTTATAAATTGGTCACTTCCGGAGTGATGTCTCTAGCATTTCAAATTTTTCATATTTGTCATGTATAAGGGGCTGCGACAATTCGCGAGTTATTATTGGAAAAAAGTTTAAAGTGTTCATTTAGCTCGATTCGTGATTTCACATCTTTTTTATGTGAATTTTCAGGAAATGTGTAGTTAATCAATTATGTGGTTATGAATTTTTTTAGTGATATAACTTGGCTCGTCGGTTTTATACCTCTCTGAGGTAATTTAATATATTTGTATAATTTAAATAATTTTTAAATTTTTTAGGAGTTTTAAAATCATAGTAAATCTGCAGATAAGGTCCGCCAGCGATTTATGACATAAAATTTAGTGCAATTTTTGCGCATTTTTTGATGCTGAATACGAATCTGCAAAAAAACGTGGTAGTCTCTATCCGGTTTAGCAAAAACTGCATTTATATGCAAGAAAATTTGTATTCTTATTTTATGTTATTTTGACTTAAAATTCGAATACCTCATTAACTTTCTCTTTAGATAACATAAAAATTTTCAAAAATAAAGTGTCATAAATATATGTATAGGTTTCCCCACTTCCTATCATAGGGACATTTTAACAAGAGTGACTTTTTATCATGAGGACATTTCATCATGGGACATTTTATCATGGGGAACATTTTATCATGGGGACTTTTTAACGTGGGGACTTTTTATCATATATACCTTATAAAAAACGTACGAAATATTAAAGCAAATAATGTTCAAAAAAGTAATGTAGAAAAAACTAAAAATCAAAGATAACATAATGAGAAATAAACAGAACAAAAAATATATAATGAAAACAATGATGTATAGAAAAATAAAGATTCCATCACGTATAAAATAATCGATAATATGTAAAATAAAAATAAAAATAAAATAATAAAATAATGTGTATGAAAATATATATGTGTATATATATATACAGGGTGTTCCATTTAACTTGACAACTTGAAATAACTCAAAAAATACGCGATGTACGAAAAATTGAGCCGAGACCAAATC
>JABFPP010000221.1:0-10581 GCA_022817365.1 Mallateleia sp. ZL-2020
ATTATATATAATATAATTAATTATATATTATTAATTACATATAGATCATGCCACGAAAGTATTTAAAAACTATGAACGAAACAAAAAGTAATATTACTCAATTAAAAAAAGAAAAAAAGGAAAAGCGGAAAACATTGAAAATAAAATTCAGAAAAAACGTGGGAGAAAACCAAAAAATCAAAAACCAAAAGTTTAAAAATAGTTATAATGTTACGTGAAATTATATAAATTTATAAATGTAAATAATAATAAAGTTGTTTAAATGTATCTAACAGATAATTACAAATTATTTCAAACTAAAAAATTAATTATTTTTATAAAAAAATGATAAAGTCAAATTACCCCGAACTATGTCACACATTATCCCATAATGTGGGGTATAATGTGACTTTGACATGTCACAGTTTTCATTAATTACTTTATATATATATTGATCAGTTTCTTTTCTACAGCGTATACATAATAATAAATAACTATAATAATAATAATAATTTAATAAATAATAATTTAATATATACTTATATTAAATAATTGCAAAAGTTAAATCAAAAAATTATTTTAAATTGTTCAGACTGCATGCTGTTAAAATTTAACATTATAATTTTGTGTCATAGTTACCCCGTCTGCCCCTACTCAATAAATACAATAATTTTTGCTTAATCTATTATACTCATTCAAATGGTAGAAATAGAATTATTTCCTATTAGTTTAAATAACGTAATTATATGTCAGGATTCCCTACTGAAAAGTAGGGAAAATCGGGAAATATCAGAGAATTAAAAATTATTGGAAAATTATTTTAAGTTAATGAATTTTTAGTCAAAGCAGGGAAAACAATAAACATAATAAATAAAATTCGCGTAAATGTTTTATACATGATATTGCCGAGAAAGAATATTTGAATTTTATTTATATTTTAATTTTGAAATAAAAAATGAATTAAATCAAAAATTTATGAAACTTGTATTTTTATACACAGCTAAAAAAATAAATAAATAATAAAAAAAATAAATAAATAAATAAATAAATAAATAAAGCATCACTTTGAAATTTTGTAAAAGCAGACCAAAATTCAAATCGATGTAACTTTGCAAAACATCATCTTAGAGCAGTTTCATAAAGACATATTTGAAGCTTATAATCTAAACTATCAAATGATCTATGACATTTTCAGTTTGTAGTAGGTACACACCAGATGGTTTAGATTCCGGAATAGAAATTTTTTGTTCATTTAAATAAATGCAATAAATAAATTTAGTAAAATTTTTAAGATAAATTTTATTTGAATTAATAATAAATTCTTAGGAGGCAGCTATCATATAGGGCAAAGTCAGAGAATTTTATGATTTTATTAATATGCGTATGTCGCAAATAAGGATAGAATTTAACATTTTTAAAACTAATGACTGAATAAAAGTGAATATTACTATTTATTATTTAATGTTTAATTTATTGAAAGAATTAAACAAATTTCTAAATTTATGAGCAAGATAAATTTTCTTCTGGTAAAACATTAATTTAAAATAATATATCCGTTTCATTATACTATCACTTCCATTATTATCGTAATATTATTAGAACATAATATTACAATTATAGTGTACTGAATTACTAAATTAAAATTATAATTTTTAGTATTGACAGCACTAAAGACTCACCGGACTTAGGCAGATTTATTAATCATTCATTTGATTACAATGTTAAGCCAAAAGTCTTTGTGATTGATGAGAAACCGAAAGTTGTTTTCGTTGCAACAAAAACAATTGCTCCTGGAGATCAGATATTCTACGATTATGGAGATAGAAGGAAGAATGTCAAGGAATCGTTTCCATTTCTCAAAAAACAAAAGCAAGGTAAGTATTTTAATATAAAACATTTTAAATTTTTGAAAATTATTATATATATTTTTTAATAGAAAACTTTAATTTGTTGAAAATTGACACATTTTCAAAGTGGAAATTCCTTAATATGCACTGAAATTATAATCTGAAAATGTGGTTTAGGGATACATCCTTGTAAATCAAAATGATCCAACGAGAGCCTTTTTATGCTCTCTCCGTATGAACTTTGCGGTATTGTGCAGAGTAAAAAATCATATTAAGTAATTCTGAGACCATAATCGGAAAATGTATTTAATTCCATAAGAAGTTATTAAAAAAAATTAATTTTGGTTAAAAAATAGAAAGTTACGGCCATTTGAAAATATCCCTGCATTTCAGTACTTTTTCATAAGAATCGTACAATTACTTGAATACAGCACATCAGAACATACAGAATCGAAACAATAACCATGTTATCCTTGTATAGGAATAAAGAAGTAATGTTATGGGACTATTATAGTTATGATATGGGAATATTATGATCTTATGGGAACGTTATGGGAAAAACACATTTATCTCGTAGCTAAATTATGGGAGTGTTATGACTGACTATTATGAAGCACTGTCACGAGTATGAAATGGATATGTTACGTCCTAATTAAGATCATGTTAAGGAATGGTTATTGAGCTTTGTGTTTGTTGTGAAAGTATGCGATTATGATTGTGCCGCTTTATGGTTATGGCCATATCTGGCTATTTATGTTGAAGATTCATTCTAATCTTACTTCTATGAGTAGTTCGACCACGTTGAGGATTCGTTCTAGACGTCCTATAAATGCTGAAAAATTGTTGTGAATATAATTTTACTATCTTATAGTTAGATTATTGAAGTTTTATGGTCATGTTATGACTATATTAAACGATTGTTGTAAAAATAACATTGTTTGTGCATAAGAAAAGAGGATGTCTGGTCGAGGTGTGCCCAAAATGGGCACACAGGAAAACAAATTATGCATAAAAATACATAAAGAATTAGGCATAATTTATCATTCTGATTAGGCATAAATTAGTTTCAATGATTATGTATACAGTATAGGTACAAAATGCATAATTAATTTATAAAATTATGCTTACTATATGTATAAAAAATGTTTGAGGAATATTAAATTGTATGTATAAATCACATTTAAATACACTAACCATAGTTCATACATAGTTCATACATAATGTATACATATTTTACTACAAAAAGTATACCGGAGGAAAAGAAACTGATCACTTTTTTTGGTGTGAAAAATTGGTCATTTTCAAATAATCGCCATTTTGTCAAATTACATTGTATTTGCAAATTTTAAAGAGTTCTGCAAAAGGTTGAACCTTCCTCTTTAAGCCTCACTAATTTAGATTTGACTTATCCCACTATGAATAAACCCACCCATAATCATCTGTTGTTTTTCAGCAGAAAAATGTAAAGTTTGAAGCTTCCTGTGAAGTTCAAAATTCATCGAATTTTTTTATTTAACACAGGAGGCTTCAAACTTCACTTTTTCGGTTAAAAAACAACAGATGCTTATTATACTTGTAATTACAATTAAGTATTCATTGTAATTACAAGTAATGTATTTCTTATTGTTGAAATAAGGGTTCTGCCAGTCCCATTCAAATTTATTAACTAGATTCACAATTAAAGACAATTTATAGGCTACTTAAATGCTCAAAAATTAATTTTTCAACTTAGAATTGTTGGTAAATAATATAATATTACAACAAATACTTAATAATGTTAATAGAACCTGTAATTATCCATTAAATATCTTATTGTTCAGAACCATATCGACAAATATTATTTTTTGTCTTATTAAAAAAATAAATAAATAAAGTAAATAGCCTAAAAATAACCTTTACTTATAGATATAATTAATAAATTGCTATAGGACTGACAGAACACTTATTTAAGAAATGAGAAATACAGTACTCATAATTGTTTGTAAATTCCTAAAATATTATAAGGAGTAGTGAATCATATTCATAAAGCCTCTAATTAGCCTTTAAATATCCTATTTTTCAGAACCGTATAGACTTGATATTTTAATAGCCTATAAATAGTCTTGAATTGTGAACGTATTTAATAAATTCCTATGGGACTGGTAGAATTCTTATTTAAAAAATGAGGAATGCATTACTTGTAATTGTTTGTAAATGATATAATATTACGAATACCTCATCATATCCATAAAGCTTGTAATTAGCCTGTAAATATCCTATCGTTTAGAAGCGTATAGACCTGTTTTTTTCGGTTCTGCTAACTATCTTAAAAGTAGCTGGTCCCTTATTTAAAAAAATAGATGGAACTGGAAAATTGGTTTTTGGGCATTTAAGTAACCTATAAATAGTTTTTAATTATGGACATAGTTAGAAACGGGTTTGGTGTATGAGATCTGCTAGCTTTAGAGACGTTGTACTCGTGATACAGCCACATAATAGTCAATCATAACACTCGCACAATTTAGCTGTGAGATAAAAATAAATATTCCACAACGTTCTCATAAGACCAAAATATCCCCATATCATAAACATAACATTACCTCTTTATTCCAATGCAAGAATAACGTGGTTATTGTTTCAATTCTGTAGGTTCTGATAAAAATTATCAAGTCAAGAATCTGAATCAGATTCTTGTCAAATTTTAAATCTGAATAAAATTAGAATTAATACAAAGTAAAATAAACTTTTTCACTACTAATAATTTCTATATACTACTTAACATATTTGGTTTCTTTTTATAAAATAAAATATAAACACGCTTATAGTACTTACTTATCAAATAAGTCACGTTGAGTTTAAGTGAGGAATTTAATTCTACTCACGAAAACATAGAATTAACTCTCAACTGACTTTTAAGTTTTGTTTCTCGCTTGAGAGTTTTGTTCGCTCGTGTAAGGACTTTTAAATATTTTAATGTTAAAACTGACACATAAACATTAATTTAGAGTAATTTGCTTCTCCTCAAAATCATAAATTTTTAGAGTCCTCAGATTTGGTCTGTTCTTATAGACATGAGTTAATATATCATTCATCACAGGACTTTGAAAGTTAGTCGATGCTCACCGAGCAGGCGAAAATAAGGGAAAATAAAAAAATTAAACAATATATTTAAGTCAAGACTGAGCTTAAAATTCTGTAATTTGCAAAATAAAGTAGGAACTAATGCTCTGTAAGAAAGCTCTCGTTGGATCATTTTGATCTCCAAGGATATATCCTAAACTACTTTCTCAGATTATAATTTCGGTATATATTAAAGAATTTCCCCCTTTGAAAACGTGTCAATGTTCAACTCAGACCAAGGTGCTTTTTTGCGCATTGTAACTTTGAATTCTCTATTTAATATTTGCCATTTTATACACTGTATTCTTATATTTTTATAGAATTTTGAATCCCCCCATTAATGTTTGCGAACTAAATTGAGATAATTTTATAAATTAAATTTCGTTTTTAATACTGTAGTAGTATTATGTCATTCAATTTACATGTTTATGTGAGGTTATCACGAACTTCTTATACTCTTTAATAAAAGTTATTTTTATTTTTCAGATTCTCTCATATGTTCGTCAAATCAAATCAAGGATAATCATTTTCCATTATTATTTGACAATACTATTGAGAAGTTTTCCTCAAAAAACTTATTAACTAGTACAGCAACAAATATTTTGGAATCAGAAAATCAGGAACTGTCACCTAATTTCAATAAAAAAGTTTTATCTCCAATCAAGCGTGAATTGACAGTATCTATTTCTCGTTTGCCAAAGGATTATTATAAGGTCAATGAATCGATTTTTCCTGGAATAACTGATTCTATACTGAATAACATCATCGACACACAATTCTCTGACTATAATTTTCCCAGTAATCAGAATGAAAATATTTCGGCTCAATTATCAAATAGACAAACACTCAGCTCAATAAAATTATCACATTCTGAATCTGCATTGGAAAATAAAATAGAAAACGAGACAAATATTTCAGAAATTGTAACTGCACAAACCCTCAGCTCATTAGATATTTCAAATAGCACATCACTAGCGATAAATATGATAGAAAGTGAGAAAAATATTTCACAAATGGTTTCTATACAAACCCTTAGCTCATTAGATATTTCAAGTAGCACATCAGCAGCAAAAAATATGATCCGAAATGAGAATAACAGTTCAAAAATTGTTACTACACAAACACTCAGTTCAGTTAATTCTGCGATCAACAAATCAACTATACCGACAATTAGTTCAGTTCAAAACTTGGAAAATGAATCGAATGATTTCACCCGAAATCAAGATCAACAGAATATTTCTCTTAAGTTTATAAATGCCCAAACTCTTAGTTCAATAGATTTAACACTTCAAAATTCAGCAACGGAAAATAAAATAGAAAGCGAAAAAAATGTTTCAGACGTAGTAAATGCTCAGACACTCAGTATAATTGATTCTTCAAAACAAGAATTAACGACATCGACGATTACTTTAAAAAATAATGTAGAAGACTTTGCTGCACAATTCAGTAATAATTATCCTTTAAGTGAAAACTGTCAAAGTGGCTCCTTGAAAGTACCCAGTGACCCAGTTGATTTTACCACAAATCAAGGTCAATGCACAACTTCACGTGATGCATCAGTATCAATAAATCCTATTAATACAGTAGAAGTGTCAGAAGATCCACACATGACTTCACGTGACGCATCAGTATCAACAAATCTTGTTAATAGTGAAAAAGATTCAAAAGGTGAAATGAAAATTATTAGTAGTTCAACTGATCCTACTTATCCATTAAGCGATCCAAGTCAAGAATCTAATATTCACAATTCCGATGATCCTTCATATGTACCAAGTGAACTTCCTTCAAACCCTGATGCTACTACTACAACTGAAACAAGCAGTACTGATAAGAGTCAGAATAATTTAAAACAATTTGGTGTAAATCCTCTGAATATTGATGTGCAAAAATCATGTAAAACAGAGTTAAAGAAATATGCTTGTGTGTATTGTAACAAGAAAGTTAACAAAATTGTACGACATTGGGAGCAAGTGCATGCTAAAGAACCAGACTTGCAAAAGTTAGCATCTTTACCAAAAAATGCTATGCAAAGAAAATTAGCTGCTAATATTTTACGTGAAAAGGGGAATTATAAGCATAACCTAACTGCTGACAACAATCACCTGATTACTAAACGACGTCAACAGAAAGACCAAAATAAAAGTGCTAAAGATTACCTTACGTGTGCAGATTGCAAAGGCTGTTATGTAAGAAGCAATTTATACAAACATAAATGCATCGCTAAACCGTCAACTTCTACGAAGTATTCCCAGATAATTGCTGGTGTAAAAATTGAATCTAGAATTCATGAAACAGCATCAGAAGAATTACGTACAAACGTGGCACCATATATGATGAATGATGATATAACAATTACTGCACGTCATGATAGTACAATTATTCTCTACGGAAATCATTATACTGCTAAGTATCAAAGGCACCAATATTACATGGTTCGCCAGAGACTTCGCCATTTAGCCAAATTATTATTGTTTATTAAGGAAATTGATCCTAATATAACAGAATTAGCTTCCGTTTACACGCCAGAATGTTACGATACACTTGAAAAAGCTATTTACAGACTTGCTGAATATGATCCCACGACAAAGAAATTTGGTATTCCTTTTAATGCCACTCATAGCGGTACTTTAATCAGGAAAGTTGGAGCATTATTAAAAATGTCATATGCAAAATCTATGGATTCAGAGAAACATAAATTAATTGAATTATTCTTTGATGTTTTTAATGTCCAATTTTTTGACAAAACAAATAAAATAGTCAGTGAACAAAAATCCAACGATCAACGCCGTAAAAAAGACGAGGTTCCAAAACCCGATAATGTTAAAAAGCTTTACGATTATTTAAACAAGGTACGAAAGGCAGCATACGAAAAACTAGCAGAAGGATATAGCTATAATAAATGGGAGGCTCTTCTAAATGTAACAGCTGTGTCTGTGATGGTATATAGTAAGAAAAGATCGGGAGAAACGGAGCGAACTAAAATTAAACACTTTGAAGCATATGAAACAATCGACGTTGATAATAAAAGCGATAGTCATAATAATAGATTGGCAAGATATCTGATTCGAGGGAAGCTCAATCGAACCGTACCAGTAATTATATCATTAGAGCTTGTTGACTGTATAAAACTAATCTTAAAATATCGACACGAAGCACAAGTTCCTGAAGAAAATCCGTATATTTTTGGCCTTCCGCACACACACTTTGATGATCGTCATGCAACAGTTCATAAGTTGTTACGACAATTTACAAAAGAAGCTAGTGCAGATGGTGCAATTAAAATAACTGGTACAAACCTTAGAAAACATTTCGCCACGGAGGCGCGCGCTTTAAATTTTCAAGATGCCGAAATTTATGATTTGGCGAATTATATGGGACACAATAAGGACATTCATATGGATTATTATAGAAAAGGTGAAGGCGAAGCACAAGTCAAGAGTTTCGGAATGGTTCTTCACAGTATACAAAATGGTCAGTTACAAACGTCTGAAGGAAATAATCAGCATCCTAAATCAATGAACCCATCTATTATCAAAAACAAAGTATCTATAGTAAAAAAGACAACAAAAAGGATCGATTATGAGACTTCCAATGAATCTGAGGATTCCAATGACGATGAAAGCGACAATGAAATAGTAGAAAAAACTCAAAGTGAGTACAATTTCAATATCATAATTTTAATGTTTTTTTTATTATACATTAACAATACATCACCCCTCTTTCTTTCACATTTCTATTCCTCATTGCAACTACTTCACTATTCCAATCACCTTGACTCTAAACTTCCTCTACACCTTCACTAGACCAATCTTTTTGAATAATCTTCCTTTTCTTCATTTCTTCTATCTCCCTCCTTATTTGTTCTCTCATTTTCTTTTAAGCATTCTCACACGATTAATTTTCTATTCTTCATTTTATCCTTTTATTTGTACTTAAAAACTCTTTCTTCGTGTTTACTGTCAGTTTGATCCATTTCAATTCTTCTATAATCACGTAATTTGAAATACACCTATCAACTTCCAAAATTCATTTCTCAAATAACACCTGAATTATTTCTTTACTTTTATTCCAATATTCCAATCCCATACCTCCACTTGTAAAAACAATTCTCTTAACAATTCTGAAAAGCCCTGAAAATAACTCTTAATAACTCTTAAAAGTCCCAATTTCCCAAAAATCGGAGTTTTTCAGAATTTTGACATTTTTTTATCCTTATTCTACCCTCTTAACATTTATCAAATTCTGCAAAGCGTAAGAAAAATGCTGAAAAACTCATAAAACTCTGAAAAATGAATTTTAAGAGTTTTTCAGAGCTTTTTACAAATATTCCGTGCTGATCTATTTTTATCGCAATTTTTAAAAACTCTTAAAATCTGTTAATCTTTGTAAAAATTAGGACTTTTAAAAGTTTTTAGGAACAATTTTAAGAGATCTTAAAAGAATTTTTAAGAGTTATTTTCAAAGCTTTTCAGAGATATGAAGAGAATTATTTCTACAAGGGTCTGCTTCATAAAACAAAACACTTCCTATAACAAAATCAAATAACATTTTCTCCATTTAACAGAACCACCTAGTCTTCTCTTGCAAATACTACAGATTCTTCTATTCCTTTTCTTAAATCACTGTTTAATGTCAACCACATACATTGAACAATGGGAGGCTAAAAGGGCCTTTCCTTCCATAACACCCTTTTTTATCCAAAACTCTTCTAAAACTTCATCTCTCACTCTCACTCGTTTTATCAAACTGCTATCAACCCACAATTTATGTATACATGAGCAAATAATTCCTTTATTCAAATGAATTGTTTGCTCATGTATACATAGTTGTCTCTAAAAACATATTACCCATACGTCCCTTACTTTTTCCAATCCACGTTTCTGACTCCTTTAACATGTTATTTTCTTTCAAACATTTCATAATCTTCTCAGTCAATATCCCTGCGTGAATTCTTTACTTTTCTCAAATACGCAGTTCTTTACTTTTTTCAAATACGTATCATTTTCTTCAGCACTTAGTAGGATTCCATAGTAATTTATCCCCCCTACCTTATTGTTCATTGTATACTTTTAGTGTTTCACTGTTTTCTTTAAAATAAATGATTATGTATGTAAATAAACGTTTAATAAGTAAATTAGTGTCTATGTAAGTAATTTAGAAAATTAATGCAAATATTATATATATACTGCAAATAAAAAGTAATAAAACAATTATTTTAATAAAATAAGTAATTTTGATATTAAGTGAGTTCGGTGTTCAACATCAAGTGTATAATAAACATAAATCCCCTTAATTCATCCTCTAATCCAATCTCATTCACATTATTCTCTGTATATCTCATCAACTAGTACCTCATTTACATCTCCCAAACTTCTTATAAATTTCTCTCTACTATTTTATGTCATGCTTTTCTGTGACTCTTCTTCTTTTCCAATTTTTACCAAAAAATGTTCATGCATCCCTTTTGTGCTTAAATTGTAAAACTTCCTTCTTATATTTCTCCTTCTATTACTTTCTCTCATCTGTGTAGCGAAAATATCTTTCATCTATCTCTATCCTCATCCTATTCCACTTTGTTTCTTTCTCCCACATTCATTATCCCAACTTTATTTCATTTCCCAATTTTAATTCATTTCTATGTTCCTATTTGTCATTT
>JABFPP010000222.1:0-10570 GCA_022817365.1 Mallateleia sp. ZL-2020
GGTATACACATTCAAAAATATATATATTTATTATTTACAACCATTTTTTAATTATATAAGTTCGATTGGATATATCGACCTTATGAGTAACAGTGGCACTTCTTAAGGTATAAATTGAGCTGACTTCCCAAAAGTAATTATTTATATTAATAATTTCGTATGCTCCTGTATGATAGTCAAGATATACATCTTTGTACGTTTTTAAAATTATAAAAATATTTTCTTCTGTGTCAAATATAATATTATCAATTTCTTGAAATTGCGGACCATCATCTGTAGGCGTCATAACAATATTTCCAACTTGAAAATTATGCTCATCAAAATGAATTTTTTTGATAATATTAATTTCTCGACAGCATTTCGAAATTGACAGAGGTAATAAATCTACAATGTTCTTATAATTATATAGATTTGCCAATAAAGTATTTTTTTTCGACGATTTATTGTACGATAAACGATTTGGAATTTCACCTTTTAAAAAATAATAATTGAACTGAAGCTGATGCTTAATAGAAATAGTTTTACAAATGCTTAGTCGACTTGTTGTTGAGCGAGACGTTATTTTCCCTGGGCGATGTTTAGCCTCAAATCGCATTGACGACAATTTCCATAATGGACCACAAAGTGCCATAACTCGTGGATAATGTACCAGTAGATGATGCTTTGGTTTAGTTGTTCCCGGAAAAAGTTGAAACAAAAGTTTCAAATAATCTTTTATTGTAAACGATAGTACCTTATAAGTATCCACGTATATGTAATGTTTTGTTACTATTTCAAGAATGTTTCGAAGAATTTTTAATAATTCGTAACATTTGTCAGTTTCGGGTACTAAATCAGCAACAATTATCGGTAAGTGACGAATTAAAGTGAGCATTTCAGAACCGGACATTATAATAAATTTTTCTTTAATATGATTCTGTAAAATTTCAGTCGGTTTATTTCGTTCTGGTCCATAGTTCAATCCATTCAATCGATCATTTAATTGTTCTAAGCTGAAATATTTTTCCTGTCTAATAAAGTGGAAAAGAATTTGACCAATATCATATCGACATACACCTTCCAAAAGATCATGGAGAACATCGACTGATAAATTTTTTACCGGGTGAAATCCACATACGTCCATAAATCACATTTAGTTGCAATTCCAGTATTCTGGACGTCATTTTTTTGTAAATCGGATTCATAATTTGATAAAGTACGTAAGTTACATTGACTTTCTTCGAAAACATCATTAATTTGATTTTTATTAATTAAGCAAAAGCGGCAAAACTTTTTATGATTAAAACTTTGAACAAATCCCAGCAGTGAGTGAAGACCCAAATTATCTCCTATAAGCAGTGTTAATTTAAAATAAGTCCGAATATTTTTAGATGGCAAATTAATAATTATTCCTTCATTTGCTAAAAAAAGTAATTCATCTTTAATTTTGGAAAAAATTACTGAATCTGTAATGATTTTTCGATCTAGACTATTAAATAAAGCAAAAAGAAAAATTGATTCAAGTGCTGCTTGAAGTCGGGGCGGTAAACATGGTACCGATAAATATATGGCGCCACATTTACCAATCCCTTTGTGACTTCCAAGAGGGTTATTAGTTTCATATTCATCAAAATATAAAAGGAGAGGGAAAGATATTTCATTACAATCAGTATCGATCTTTTTGTATAAGTCACTTTGAATGACATTTGATATTACACATGTTTCTGTTTTTAAATAATTTACATAATCAACTGTTTCATCAAAAACTGAAGGAATTTCAAAAAATTTTTTTAGCACATGACGAACAGGTATAAATGCAGCTGTTATAGAAATATTTTTCAGAACTTTAACACCGTTTTCTAAGATATAATCTTGTCTGTCACCCAATGAGTAAGATTCAGGTTCAATATAGCACCCAGTTCTTTTAAAAGAACACAACGCTTGATGTTCTGTTTTCAGTCCATTAAAAGGATTATTAATTTGAAAAGCTTTTTCAATAGTTTCCGCAACTGTAGGTTCAATATTATTATGAATGGCTCCTAATACTTGATCTTTTACATCCGAAAGCATACTGTCAAAAAGATCTGAAACTGAATCGATAATTTCTTTGACCCTCGTACGTGCTATATCTGAATAACTATATAATTTCGCAGCAAACTGAACTGCATCTGCAGTATACCGATCATTTGCGGATAAATGTTCATTTAATTTGTCAACCGATTGTCGGCTACTCTCTTTAGTATCCGTAGTATCAGCTTTATTTATGTGAAACTCAGATTTTATCTCATCAGTTGTTTGAACATGTATTTCGTGTAAAGTTTGACTAGAGACATCAAGCTGAACATCATGTGTTATGTTTTGCTCATTACCAGTTATTTCATCACTATACGTATTTGCCTTTATGCTTTTACTTATCTTTTTGACACATTTGTAATTTCTCACTGATTCTCCATTAATTTCGTCGTCGCATAACTGCACATGTGCACGCAATGAATCAAACGAATGAAATGATTTTGTACAATTTTTTATCCCACACTTGAAAATTTTTAAATTTCTATGACAATAATGCATATGTCGAATAAATTCAACGCGGTTGTTAAAAACCTCATTACAGTCGAAGCAAGAAATCATTTTTGTTCTGAGATTTTACAATAGCATATCATCTAAATGCAATTTAAAATAAATAATATTTAAATATACTTTATTGTTATACTACCTGAATGAATAAAATTAAACTTTAGTTCTAAACATTTACAGCACGGGACACTAAATTGTCAACATAACCAATCAATGTTAAGGCAGATCTGTTACTTCTATCAGTTGGCAAATGAATATTATAAAGCGCTTTTTGGATGAAGATCCAAATTTGAGAGGCTCGTTCTGGGTATTTACAATCGAGAGCAAAAAAAATTTCATGCAAAGGTCAATTGCATGAAGTGCTGATTCCGCTGAATATAAAACGTCATTCACTGCAACATATGCAGAATGCACATTTGCTAATGGTCCAACTAAAACTGGAATCGGTTGGAGATGTAAATTAACAGCTCTTAAATTATTTCGTTGTCTTTCCAAAGTTGAATTTATATCCGTAGGATTCTAAAAATATGAATTAAGTAATATGTAAATAATTATAATTATATTTAAATAAAAATAATTTATAAATCATATTATTAAATTAAAAAAAAATTACTATTGACTCAATGACAAACGTATTTTTGGAAAAAGAATATTATACCAATAATATTCTACCATTATATAAGTAATTGTATAAGAATATTATACCAATAATATTATTAATAATTACCTCCACATGTAATAAAAATGCTTCTCTACAGCAGATATTTTGGTCCTGGTTGGTTCTTCTTCTGTCCCATTGGATCTTTTCCTTTTAGACGTAGGCAAGTCGATTAAGAAGGGTAGTAGATAACATAATATCGTATCCTTATTATCTGAATGAAATTTAATATATAAGTTTATATGTATGAAATAAAAAATAATATAATATTGAAATAAAATTAATATAATTTGGGCATACGAGTTAACAAAGCGGGCAATGCGTGAACGTATCCACGATCCAATATATTAATGGATCTGCAATTTTCTATTTTCTGAATTAAATATGGTCGTATTATTTCCCATCGATCAAAAAAATCATTATTAGTTGAAAATAATGTATCGAAATCACTCTGTAACTGAAACAAAATAGTACATTATACACCGAGAATGATCACCAAGAGTGACATTCCGAGTTCATACGAAGTTTTATATATGGAGAAACAGGATAGCATGAGACAGTATCGAATTTTCTGAGTACTAAAAATAATGGCGGCCAGTAAGTAGAAATGACAATATAATGGAATGGACAGAGCTAATAATAAATTGATTTTTATTTATAAATAAAAAGTCAAAATATTGCAGATCCGATACTAATCAAGTATAAGACATTCTATAATTTTGTGATAGCACATTTGTAAAAAATAATATTTATTGTAAAAAATAATATTTATTTTATCAGTTTAAAATTAATAAAACAAGATGAATATTTAAAACAGTTAGTCTTTAATTAATAAAGTGAAGTATTGTCAAAGGTAATATATTTTAACATTTTATAAAACATTCTTTTTATTTGTTGCACTTAAATTTGAAAATAAATAAATATATATGAAAAAATACAATATTGATGTTTACTTTTTCAGATTACAATTAGTTTTTAATTAATAAAATAGAAGAAGTTAAACATTTTAATTGTTATTCCTGTATATTATTTTAAAATTCAAATTTAAAAAGTAAAAATTAATATTTTTATTGATTTTGAAAATCGAAGAAAACATATAACTGTTTTGAACATTGATCTTCTCACACGAGAGTTTTTACTAATAGAATTATTTTTTAAATAGAAATATTTCTTTGAAAAAATTTTTGTCGGTATTTTTTTCGAATGACAAAAGTCCCAATTTTTATATTTTATTTGATATAAAAGTAAATTGTCGCACATTGATAGCACTTACTTTTATACTATTTTACTTGTGAATTTATAAAATAATATTTAAACAAATCTATCTTATGACATTTCTGCTTAATTGTTATTTGGTATCATAATCACAGCGCCGCCAACGAATCCTGTTAGTCCAAATATGTATTTAATTGTATAATGTTTTCAACAAATTCGGTATTTAACTTTTTATAAATAAAATGTTGTTTTATTCAGGATTAAAAAGATTTACATAAAAATTATTTTATAATTTTTATTATAAATAAATATTGTACTACAAATACTTTTTTCTGACGATTAAAAATTTGTGTTCTTATTTATATATCGTTATAAATTTAATTAATAAATGTAAAAATACATGAGAAGGAAACTCATATAAATATTTATATATATAGTATACAACATTTTTGACTAACTGCAGCTTGAAATTTTTACATTAAAATTGTTAAAACACTAAAAACTATTTTTATAGTTAATAAAGCAAAAAAGATTAATTTTGGAGTAATATAATACCAAAAGTAAAATAATTATTTATGGCAAATATAGAAAAAAACTTGTATGTCTCCGAAATAATTTTATTAATCTTTGACTACTACAATGAAGACTGTTAGACCCCAATAACATCTATAAAATAATGAAACAATAAAAATAGCTTTAAAATTATACAGTTAATGTATTTGTAAAACATTTAGAATTAAAATGAACTAAAATTGCAAATTCTATTGAAAAAAATGTTAAAAATATAAAAATTGTAATATTAATCATTTCTTTCTCACCATGATTACTTAACCAATCAACCAGAGGTTTTTCACCTGAAAGTAAATATATGTTTAAAATATGTATAAAATATTGTTTATATATTATAATTAATACAAAATATTACCAGAAATGCTTAAAGAAGGATTGTTTAAAACAGGTTGTTGCCTTAAATATGAATCAGGCTTCAGTAGTCCAGTCCGTCTTAATTTCCTTTTTAAATATTCGTAGTGCTCGAATAGTCTGCCACTGGGATTAAACTTTTTATCATTTATTTTAGTGTAAGGTTTGTAGTATGAGTCTGCATTTTCTCCTGGGAAAACTATTGCGACATCATTTGCCCAGCTCATAAATTCGTCTCTGCTTATTCTTTAAAATACGTAATATAATTTTTTATATAAATTAGAAGACTTATTTCAAATAAATAGATAGGATTACGAACTTAAAATTAGTTAGATAATTTTGTCCCTGATGAATGTAAGCAAATGCTTCATCTTGTATGCATTTTAGTATTATTCGACTAAGTAAGTTTTGCAAATTCATTTCTAAACACTCTTGTAGTTTGTAGGCTGTTATAATGCTCTTTCCATCGGCCGAAGTTAATAATAATTGATATAATTTCTGAAATAATAATAACTACATATAATATCATAGTATTAAATTATCATCCATATAAATATGAGTATAATTAATACATATTAAAGAATCTTATATTAGATTGAATCTCATGTTGAGAAAAATGTTCGTCTTCCTAATAATTAAAACAAAAGTTTATATTTAATAATAATACAAAAAATAGTTGCATGAGCACATAATATATGGATAATTCATATTTATTTAATTTTTATTTATTTACGATAAACGGGATATACCCTTTATATAAGTACTTTTTTAGACAATATGAAGTTAAGAGGTAGTCACAATTAAAATCTCAATTTAAAATTCTCATACGTTGCTTTAATAAATGTTTGCTTAAAAAAAAGAAAGTTTGAATGATTTTAAATTAATTTTTTTAACAAACTTCACATATTTTGATGTAATTTTGTCATCATAATGATATTTAAATTTATTAATAATTAATTATGAAACACATATATATTGAAATCATTAAACTGATATAAAATATTAACATCTGCAATTTAATTTCTATTATGACATATTATATAAAGCATTTAATAAAATATTAGGAAAATCAATATTAATTAAAAAATTGCACTGATACCTTAAACTTTTGTTAGCACATATGTTAATTTTTATCTAATTAACACTGAAAGCTGCTCTCATTATGTTTTAACTTAGTGCAAACACATTCCGATACATTTAAAAAATTTATATTAATAAAGGGATAAATTATAAATTATTTCGAGTCAGTTTCTGCAATTTGGTTAATTATTACTATAATTTAACTAATTATTTATAATTCATTTTATTTATTGAGTATTAAATCAATATCATTTCAACAAAGTTTTTACACTTAACATAGTTAACTTTAACTATGTAGAAATAGCACAAATTGCATTACAGCACAATTATGTGACCAAATTATATTTAAAAAATATATATATAATAAAAAACTGCACATTAATTTATTATATAAATATTTATTATTATGAATATAAATTATAAGATTTAAGTTTCATATTTCTTTCAAAGCAAGAGTTATAAAATATGTTATATGTTAATTAAAAATGAATACTAAAATTAAATTTAATATTTATTAGCATGTTTATATTTATATATATTATTATTATTATTATTACTAAATTATAAAAACATTTATAGTTACGTAAATATACATTATTATGTAGTAAATATGTAAATATACATTAATATTAAACAATTTATATTTATTAATTGTAACATTATTATACATTTTTGGCTATAAACTATATTTTATTTTATAGGTCATATTGCCCAATTAAAAACTGCAAATTAAACAAATAAATTTATATAAATTTATACAAAAATGAAAATTATAAATTATTATAAAAAATGCTTGTTGATATACCTTACCATATTAATCACAAATTCCAACTTCTATTAAAATATAATAATGGAAAAACACCTAAAAAATTATGTAACTGATCGCAACTCATGAAATGATTATTAATGTTAGTTACACAACGAAATATACAAAAACTAAATAATGTATGGCATGTTCTATTGAACGGAATTGAAGTTTCAACTTCTCACTTTTACGTAAATGTGGCTTCTTCGAGAAAGAGACAGATGGAACGAGTTCTTTCAGTTCCGTTCAGTAGAACTCGCCATAAGTTACAAATCTATAAATAACCAATACATTTTTAGGTTGGTTTTCATATATTTCGAATATATGATGCATTAAATGATGCATGCTTTATTTCTATGTTAAATAAATGAATTCAATACAAAGTATTAAAAAGAATCTACATATAATAAACAATTATAAATATATATAATTACCAGCTTCGTTTCCTGAAAGCACTAGCCAGCGACAACATGAAATGGCGTATGTACATCGTCTGTTCGACACACATGTTCGACCTGTTCGACTCATCACGGAACTTCACGAAACTATCCGATTGTCAATTCGGAAATCTTGAAAAAAGTAATGTGCTAGCACGGTAAAAATTATAGTAGACATATGTATAATGTCATCAATAAAAGGTATTATCTTCCAATGTCACATTAAAAATAACTTTTAAATGCAATATTTTTTACCGAACCAAGATAAATTAATGTACAGCACGGTAAAAATTCTAAATTATATTATAAAAAGTTTTCTAACGAATAATAAATGTTATCGAGTATTTCTTAAATATTTTTAATTGTAACATTAATTTATTGTGTTTTTCCACGATACAACAAGATTACAGTGACTAGCACGGTAATTTTTATTGAAGTTTTCTCTCAGTGTAAGAACTCCAAACGATAAATAGTAAATTTCGAATAACAAATAGTAAAATGCGATGTAAAATTGTATAATTTGTTTCATAAATTTTATTAACATATTTAATTTTCTTGTTTAATATTGTTAATGATGGTTAGGGGAGAGTGACCAACAGTGAGACGGCTCCAACAGTGAGACATTGCAAATAACTCAATAACTGCCACATAAAAAATTATGAAAAAATTAATGTAATGTTATTTCAGCATGTTCAACAAATGGCTAAAATTTCAGACCGCGGAATTTTATTTTGGATAAATTATGCCAAAGTGGCTATTCTGTGTATAAAAAGTAATATTATGATTCATTTTCACGAATGATTTTTAATAATTAACCTTCATTATTTTACAATGAAATTATTATTACGTAATAGTAAAATATTCGTACTTGTGATAAGTGCTTTAAAATTAATGGAAAACGCACTATTAATTTACTGCAACGACTTTTTTTAATCTCATGCAAAATACCAACAGTGAGACGCGAATGTATTCCAACAGTGAGACATATGATTAGACGTTTAGCAGCAAAATAAACTAAGTCGGTACTGTCCGGGAAAAGTATTATAAAGGTAAAGTATTATGATTAATGAAGTTTATATTTTGTGTTTTATATGTAAACGTGTGTTGACATTGTTTTTTTAACTCATTATGATAACTTTCCGTAATATAACCTTAATATAGTTGGGGTCTGTTGTTGACAAAAAAATATCTTTTATAAATTCACATAAACATCGTTATTTTTATGAATGAAAATGAGAATTATTTATCACGAATAATGAAATTTTAATGCATGTGAATAAATTAAATGTAAATTAATGTAAATGGAAAAACGAAAAGTTGGAAAACTTTTGGAAAATGGAAAAATGGAAAAAAGGTCAAAGAAACAAGATTAGCGGAGAAATAGAAAACAAAATTGGTTATAAAATAGATTTAGATTCGTTTCAACATTATATTTTATGATCAAATTTTATCATAATACTTGTTATTACTGTTATTATGTAAAAAAATATTTATATAAGTATGCTGAGAATATTTAATAAAAAATATTAATATGTTTCGTTTATGTTCTTATTGTTGTAATAAAATGAAAAAAAACCATTTTTTTCTTTTATATATTTATTTCCAGGAGCTCATTCTTATCTTGTCTCATTGTAGGATCCGTTCTGTCTAACTGTAGGTTACCGTGTCCATCAGTGAGACAAAATGCATCCATTTAAAAAAATCGATTGTTTCTATAATATTCATGAAGTTTCCATTATAAAATTTCTTTTAAATAACTAAATGATACTAATTTATGCTCAAACAAAAAAGTATTATTATAACCATAGTATTTTTTTGTTTTAGCCATTTTAACAAAAAGTGTCTCACTGTTGGTCTCTCTCTCTCTCTCCTAATATTTAAAACTGAAAATAACATACATGTAACCAATAACATTAAAACATAGTATAAACTTAATTGATATTAACATATTTATATGCCGAATACAAAAATAAAAATAAAATAACATGATCTTTTTTTTGTTGAATGATTATGGACAAAATCGCAAGCCAACAACAACGTGTCAACACGCTGAAGTTAGGTGACATAATGTTATACCCAACCGCGAAGCATGAGGTACGAACGCTACGATTTCTGTGTAAGAGAGGGAATGATAAAAGAATTGTCATTTGTCTTTATCTCAATGAACGCAATTGGTTAACTTTGTTTTGACAGTAACGCGATTTTGTGTACTGACTGACAGTGATATTTTAATTATGTGTCGTTAAAACACGTTAAAATAGAATATAATAATATACTTTTATTATTAAAAATGCCATGGAAGTGTGTTATTTATTTAAAAGATCTATTTCTAACATTATATATTAGTATTTATACGACAATTATTCTTATTTCCTCAGAAATAATTAAATTATGTTTATTATTTATAATTCTTCAATATTTCTTCAAGAATTCTTCAAGAATTCTTCAAGAATTTCTTAAAATATAACTATATAAATTTATCTTTATACGTAATACCAATTATTGTATTACATACAGTCAAATTACGTATATACATACACGTATAAATATTTAATTTATTTATTTATATTATGCGTATAAATATTACGAACAATTTTTCATTATTGGTATGTATCGAATACTACAGGGCAACATATATGATAAATAAGAAATTGTCCTGTAGTTGCCCTGTTATAATAAAATAATTTGGTAATTATGCAGTAATTACCAAATTATTTTGGGATATATACTTTTTCTTTTTCAATTTTTTTCTATTTGTTACTTTTTCTGCAGAAAATTCATTTTCTGCAAAAATAGTAACGAAGCGCCAAATTTTAATGACAGATTCGTAATCAGCACGTCGAAATACATATAAAAACACTGTTAAAAGCGTAGGTTGTGGGGGGGGGGGAGTTATAT
>JABFPP010000223.1:0-10562 GCA_022817365.1 Mallateleia sp. ZL-2020
TTGTTATATACTAAATTGAATAGATTTTATCGTAAGAGCAATGTTTTTAATAAAATTCTGTTTTTTAAATCACTGTGATTGGTTAAAATACAACTTCACATCATATGAAAATTACGTATTTTTTTAATTCGTGATTTGTATGAATTTTTGGGAACAATGTTACGTCGGGTTATGTTCTTGCAGGTGCACGTTTTTTAGTATTTTATCTCAACCAATATTATAACAGTATTAAGTTACGGCCGTTCGAATAAAAGTATGATTTTTAAACACTGCATAATAATAATTCAGTGTCACATTACGAGTTAAAACAACATGTATTTTTAAAAATAGTTGCTTTTATATAATGTTCATTTAAATCTGTTTGAGCTGAAAAAACTGAGATATATTTAATGAAATTTGACAAAGGTACAACTGTGGGAATTCAACATTGCAATTTTTGCATGATTTTACAAACATGAGTTTAACTTTGCACATGTAGTTTGTATATACAATTAAGATGAATAGTGTTACTATGTAAACATTTTCTTTCGGTTTCTTAATAGGATTTATTAAGTAAAATTATTTGATTTAGAATCGTTTGTTATAAAAATAAAATTAAAAATTAATCTAATGTATAATAGGCAGACAATAATTCTTGCAAGATGGAAACATTATTGCCTATACAACAAAATTTTGGAACAACCATATTCACGATCAAAGAAATCTTGTTTTTGAGATCAGAATAAAACGGGAATTTTTAATCGAGAATATTCTTTTCCGAAAATACGTTTTTACAGTTAGTAATGTTCACCCGAGATGCACGAATCAATGTCTGCCCATTGTGTAATACAATAACTTTTAATATTATTTTTATTATTAAAGACATTAAGTCTAGTAACTATTAATTGATAAATTCCCTTAATTATCGAATTAACAACTTGGTTTTCAAACAAAGTTATCAATTTATTTTCGGAGTGAACGAGATCATTTTGTTAGATAGAATAAAAGTTCCGAAATATACAATAATTAGAAATTACTCCTTTAAACAAAAATTTTATTTATTACAATAATTACATGAAAGATATAATACTTTTAAATTTATATATAAAAATCTCTGACTGACCTATTGCTTGTATTAATTCGTATATTTCGTGTCGTTTATTTCTCACAAATTTTTTACTTTGATTTTTTATATAAATATTTATCATTATTGAATATTATTTATTAATTGAAGCAATCAAATAAAATATATTAATTAACAAATATTTCTATGAAACTATAAAATAAATTGTAAATTTTACTCATTATAAATTAAGGAAAACGTCCAATTTATTAATTGATAAATTAAAATAAATGTTTATAATAAAGATGTTAAAAATAATAACAATTTATCATATATTAATTCCCAATAAGAGTTATATTTAATAATGTATACAAAACATCCTTAATAACCGGATTCGTATTCAATATGTCAAAACGCATCGGAATTCGGTATCAAAAGGTTAGGAGGGGGAGCTTATACTATATAATTACCAAATTTGATATTAAAGATATCAAAGAGGACAATGAAAATAGCATATTTTAGTTTTCCTAGATTGTTACTACTTTAAGTATTAAAAATTATTATTTTTAACACGTGATTTTTCGGTTTTATGAAAAAAATTGATTTAGTTTTTGCACTATAACTCTTTATTCTTACATATACTTTTTATTATCGAGAACATATATCTCCTCTCTGAAATTCAAGAAATAATTTTCACTATAATATGTATTTAAAACATTTACTCTTACCGCAGATGCTCATATTACAATTACATCCTTCATGGTCCTTTTGATAAAAATGACGAACTCCATTCTATAACCCCTTCTTGTTTTAATGACGATGATGATCAAAGGGAATATCCAAAAATGTCCTATATTGACTAACCGCCGACAACCCTACTGTTTTTCAACAGTGACGTCATATTGAATTTTTATTTGGCAAAATGTAAAATGATATTATACACCGTCGGTCCTTTTTCCATTGAAATGACGTTTATCTGCTTTCATAACGTATAAAACGATGAATAATTGAAATTAATATTTTAGACTGTAATAAGTGAGTTTTATTACTTCGAATGTTTCTTGTTTATTATGCAAGAACAATTATATTCGCTACTATCTATTTGAAACAAAAATCGTTATTCAACAAATCCTTTGTCATGCAAAAAATTTTAATTTGTAGTCCTTATAATGTGTCAAATTAACTATACATTATTTATTTATGTAACTTATTGTACAATATTTATATAAATTATGCACTTTCCAAATATTATATTTTCTCCCGGGAAGCTTGACTTTTATTAGAAACACATACTTACGGTTTCCAAAACAAAGCTGTCTAGGTTTATGATTTAATTTAAATTATATTTGTAAATGATATGATGTATGTTATGAAAAATACTGAAGTAAGTTTTGAGTTTGAAAAACTGTATATGTTGTTTTACATTTTTTAAAGATAAAAACATATATTTCGATCGGGTCTTGTTGATATATATATATGCATAAAAGAACTAACATAATAAATACACTACGTTATTTATTACAAGAATTATACAGTTAAAAATTATTTTTTCAGACATATTTAATTTTAAGACGTACGTTAATAAAACGAAAGCTCATAATATTAAAGATTTTAATTTTGGGATGCATTTTCAGTTTAATAGATATGTGACTCTGGTCCAAAATATCACACATAAATCATTATGTATTAAAATTTCACAGACCAAATCTTATAGTTATTTCAAATATCAATAGAAGAAATCAATAGCAACATTCTGACTTTGGACTAGATTCGTCCGCACATCTCCACGTTTACCGTTAGCAAAAATAACGAATACAATGGTTATGTAACGGCTATTACTTTTATCTAAAAATTATCTATAATATTGTTCATTACTTTCGAGCTGACAATTCTTCAAAATCGGAAATTACTGCCAAATTTCTTTTTATTTGAAAGTTGTCGTGTACACGTAAATTAGTATTAACAATAAAATACTAGTTATTATTCTATTTTGTAATCACAACGAAAAATGTTATATTACATTAATCACACTTGCGATTACCTCAATATAACTGTTATGTAAATTTCCGATGGTTTAACGGAACCTTTTCTCCGTGTGCATGATATCGCGAAATGAATAAAAAAGATGAAAGAAGTTGACTATTTAAGTATATACAGATGACAAATTTATTTAATTAGTTAATTCGCTGAGAAAAAATTGTATGAATAACAATATGAAACTTCTAATTCTGCATAATCCAGTATTTTTCAAAACTAAGTTTCACCCATTTTAAATATTCACAAAATTCCCACGGTCAAGGTAATCTAAATATATATATATATATATATAAAACTTCACGCGAAACATTATCGATTAATAAAATTAGACCGAGCAACAGGTTAATACGGATCATCAATTTTAGAATATATAATGTACACACTGTAGAAGTGGTGCATAAATAGCATAAAAATCGCACATTTGTTTAAATATTTTTATACATAACAACAGTTCAAATTATGAGCTCCTACTTCTAAAAATAGTTTTTTTAAATTGAGAATTAAACATGAACTTTAAATTTTAAAATCAAATACTTATTCCCTACGATAACTTACCATTCTTAAATACAACGGTTAACATTATATTTAACGTTTATAAACATTTAAAATGAATTATGCTTAATTCATGTAACATTTTTATAATTTAAACATAGTTTATAAATATTTATTTAGTTAGCAACTGCAGATATTACGGTATTTACTTTGCGTATGAATTTTCTGACCAGATGAAAATTTGGTAATTTCATTACCAATTTTCTATTCCAATGCTAAATTCCCAATTTGGCAAAATTACCAAATTGGTAATTTTGCGCTTTATGTGTAATACCTCAGAATGGATCAAAACACAAGTTTTTATATGCATTTTAACGTGTTGAATACGAATCCGTCGTCTAACTGCGGCGCTCGCTAATCGATTTTGTAAAAAATTAAGCTTTATGCATTTTATGAGCAATTTCTTTGAAAATTCGTTAAAATATCAATTAGAATGCAGTCTATTGTCACTTTTGACTTCATATTCGGATTCTCCATAAAATTTTGCTACAATAAACATATAATACATCGTTATTTATATGAATATGATTAATAAAAAAAGTCTACAAAGTATCTACTACACAGATAGTTGATTACAGCCGCGTATAAACTTCATTGAATGAAAAGAGTAATTAATGACTTCTGCGGATGCCTTTATATGTATTTTGACGGTCTGAATACGAATCCGTTATCAAAATGCTAATGTCTTTTATCGATTTTGCAAAAATGCATTTTAATGTATTTGTCAAAATAAATGATCCAATTTTTGGGATCTGTAATGAAAGCGGAAACACAAAACGAAGTAATTAAACGATGAATTTCGCATTTCTGTAAGGAAATAAATATATGAATCACATCTAAATTATCTGCATTTGTGTTTACGTATTCTTTGTTATTGTATTCCATGTAGTCTTGTGTCGACTCTTAAACATGCAATGTTCGAATTTAGTATCGTGCAAGGTGTTATACCGCGAACTAGTAACGATCACTTTAGATGCGGTAAAAACTATTAAGTTTCTTGTAGATCGTAATGTATTCGGGGATTATATTTTTTATAACTATATAATTATATTTTGCGGAATAATTTTTCAAGCGGTCAAAAGATCCGGAGAATAAAATTGATATCTTATTTCACTTATAAGAGACGTGACAAATGATTTTGACGAAAATGTAATACAGTTTATACAGTTGTATTTATTTGCAAGCATACGTGAAGACGTCCAGTTGTTTTTTGCAAATCCATAAATACATTTTAATTGATCTTTTAACGAATTTTCGAAGAAATTGCTCAAAAATGCAAAAAATTCAATTTTTTGGAAAATTTATTATCGAGCGCCACATTTTGACAAGGGATTCGCATTCGGGAAACAAAAGTACATATAAAAACATGTGTTTTGATCCATTTTGGGGTGGTGCCTATAAAGTGTAAAATTACCAATAATTTTTCACAAAATTTTGACTTCAATTTATGTAAACTATGTTATCGTGGCGTAATACTGTGCAAGTTAAGTGATAAGATTTATTATGAATGATACTCCAATAATGAATTATCTTACATAAATAGTTTTAAAATATACATTTCTTTTTGTTTCGTGATAATTAGTAAAAATTAGGTTAATTTAAATTAAATATTCAAATTAAATTATTATTTTTTTAGCTAAGCGTTTGTTAGTTTACTCATTTTTCTGTTGTAGTTATTCTTTAAAATTATTTTGAATAGTTTTTACTTATCTGTAAGAAAAATGTAATGTTTTCTTTAGGTTTCTTTTACTTATGTTGTTACAAGCGTATAAACAATAATGAGTTTTTTTTTCAATAATATTATTTCGATTCATAATTATTGTACATCGTTCATATTTTCTTAACTTCTCACGCGCGTTAGAGGAGATCGGCGTTGTATTTGTTCTGCGTCGATGGAAAGACGCCATTTCCATCGAACATAGAAATTCTTGGTAAACATAATGTAGTATCAATTCATTGAACACTTTTTCCACTGTTCGCTCGTTTAAAGCCGTAGTGCGCGTTGCGTGCTCGGGCACGTTTAAAGGTCCTTGTCGTGCCTTGATGGAATTTAATATATATTATGTATTTAATATTATTTAAAATCTTTTAACTGAAGTTATATAGTCTGGATAAGTAAGATTTAGAAATTTGTATAACCTTGACCACATTTTCCACTAATTTATCTAAAGTGAAAAATGAAAGTAAAATTAAAGACAAATAATATACTTTAAAATAAAATGTATATCAATGAGTAATTATTTCGTAGAAATTGACCTTAAATATACTGTGTGTTCTTTTCAAGTAATGAAAGATATTCATAAAAAATACTAACAATAAAAAAAATTTGTAATGACGAAAATATTATTTTAAAATAAAGAGACGTTTTTAATAAATAAAAAATAGATTAGTCTATGAAAAAGGTGTAAGTATTAGTCACAATATTTTAAAAACGTATAACATTCTTTATTAAATACAGAAAGTTAGAGTTGAGAAATTTATATGCGCATTATAAATTTTTCATATCTATACTCAAATTCGAAACTGAAGATCCACAAGACTGAAAATTGAAATGAACTCAATCGATTTCAGCTGATCTGAATTAAACCTTGCATCCTGAGCCTGCCTTTGTATCTAAACATACGAATTTGTATGCAAACATAGAAAACAAAGTATTTAATAAAAATAATTGTCGCAGAAAACATAAATAAAATTTTAATATACTTGTTCAACCAAACGATAACCATTCGAGATCTCATAATAATCTCAGAATATAAGTTTAGATTGGGATTAATTATTTTGTTTAGACAGGCTCAAAAAGTAGCGCCACAATATAAAATAATTTTTTACCCGTATTTTTGGTACAACAAAACGAAGTTTGCGCCAAGTTTGATTTAGTTATTACTATTAAAAATAAAAATATCTGTAAATTAAATTCTAGCAATCAGAGCATCTAATACTTGGCAAAATATAAGCTTAATACTTTAAATAGTTAAATGTTGACATGTGAACATTTGAGAACCTTAGTTTTATTTTATGTGTTGGTTATATACAAAAAAATATTTATTAATTTAACATTTAATATAAATGAATAAAAATCTGTCGATCGGCTAATGCTGGCATTTATGAAATTTAAACCGTCGGGTAATGTGGACAGTCGTGGGACACTGAAAGATATCAAAAGTGGTATGTTAAGATAAGCGTTTGTATTAAACAATATTTAAGATTGTTGAAATAAAAAATACCATATTTAATGGCATTCGAGTTACTTCTCAAATGCCATTAAATATGATATTTTTCAAAACCGTTCTCAAAAGCTTGTTCATCAATTTTATACAAAATATGATTTTCTATAATATTGTTTCATTCAAATTCAAATTAAGATCCTTCTTCGAATCAATACAAATTTTATGTAAAATACAGCAACATAAAATAAGTTCAGCGATCATATCTGTACTAAAAATGTACAAGTATTTCAGGCGTCGAAATACTTGTACATTTAACCTTTTAAAATACCGAAGCATCTTTTAATTGTAAATCATATTTTTGTGTGCGTAATATAATAATAATTTTGTATAATTTCAAGTGACCATTATTACAATAAAGAATGAAAACATGTTTCAATGGAGGATATGCTGCATTAGCTACAATGTGTCCGCCGTCGGGAATACAATCGTTTCGATTATTATGTAATTCACGATCAATATAACTCAACTTCCATACGCAAGCGTCATTCATAGAGCCATAATATCCTACAAATACATCTATAAATTTATAACGACTATCACATATATCTTGCGAGGATTTTGAGTAGATACCTTTATAATTAATTTAGATATTACCGGTTTCTATGGGTGACGAAATGGGAATAGCATCTAATCCCAAGTAAAAAAGTTTTATAAAAATTGTATACGAAAATGGACATATACAATTTGCATACAATTTGTATATAAACTATATACAATTTTATAAAACAATTTGTATACAAATTGTATGCAAATTGTATACAAATTGTATACAATTATATAACATTTTTTCTGTTTTCATAAAATTATATATAATTTTATACAATTTCTATACAATTTCTATACAAATTGTTTTATAAAATTGTGTATAGTTTTTATACAAATTGTATACAAATTGTATGTGTCCATTTTCGTATACAATATTTATAAAATTTTTTTACTTGGGATAACATTTGCAGAGCCAGGGATTTGGTGTATTGGGCTTTAATTTGTATATAATATTGTCCTCTAGGCCAAAGAATAAACTCATGTCGATGTTCACATATTATATCAATTATGCGAAAAAACAAGACAAGAACTACGAAATATTTAGCTAATAGGGATAAATTGTTTAGCTAGTATTGACAAAACTAAACAGTTTACTTCAGCTTTTAGCTAACTTTTTATATTTATCCTTGTTGCTCACTAAAATTTGTATATACGTTTCTCTTTCAAATGTGGAAATTTCCATACGAGTTGGGAACGCTGGTTTACTTATAATAGTCAAGTAATTCTGTGTAACGGCATATTTATCAAGTTAATAAACTGTTCGACTGAGACAGCTAAATGAGTAACCGATAAAAGTATGCACACTTTAACTTACCCTAATACACGAATAAATTGATTTATACATCTGATAATGTAGCCTATAAATATATTTATATAAATATATTAAATATATAAACACATAATTGTTCAAAATGCACGCTCATTCAAAAACAATGATTTCAAACTAGTATTTCAGTAATCTAAATAATGTTATTACATTTACGGCGAATTTAACTCAATGTTTACGCATAATTTTTGTCGCAGTTTCCGTCGCTGAAACGTGCTTTATACTTTCTGCGAGTAAATTACTTACACAAAACCACTTACATAAACCACTTATGACATTTTTCTGTAAGTGCAAATCAAAATAAAAAGACAAAAGTAAAAACAATTCGCCAAACAATTACTGGGTTTTCACAGTCGCAAGACTTTGACGTATATAAAAATCAGAATGGAGGAAACGCTAAACAAAAGAACCAATCACGTAAACACATTGTTGAGACTTATAATTCTTTCAGATAATTCAGTCAAACAATTTAACATCTTTGATAATATTGATTTATTATTTATAGACATAAAAATATTATAACAATATGAGATTACATATTTAATATAATAAAACAGAAATAGTTCAATTAAATTAATTTATTTATTATGGCTTTCTTGGAATACCTGCTTTAAGTACAATTTACTTTAAATTGAAGTAAATATGATTAGATATATTTACTTCGTTACAATTTTTTCCGTGAATTTTAAATTTAAATTTAATTTTAAATTTAAATTAATTTAAATTTAATTATATGTAATTCCCGATCAATATGACTCAACTCCCATACATGATAATATCTTACATCTATAACTTTATAACGACTATCACATATAACTTGCGAGGTTATTGAATAAAAGCCTTTACGATTAATTTAGGTATTACAGTTTTCTATGGGTGAGGAAATGGGAACAGCACATCCATCGACGCATCCAATAACATTTGGAAAGCCAGGGATATGTTGAAATGAGCTTTAATTTGTATGTAATACTGTGCTCTAGGCCAAAGAATAAACTCATGTCGATGTTCACTTATTGTATCAATTACACAAAAAAAATTGACAAGAACTACAAAATATTTAGCTACTAGACATAAATTATTAGACTAGTATTGAGACAACTAAACAGCCATACTTTTCACTACCATTTTTATCAAGATAAATAATTTGTTTTACTGACACGGCTAAATGTGTAAAAATATGCACACTTTAACTAACCCTAACGCACGAATAAATTTGTATATTAAATTGATTTATACATCTGATAATGTAGCCGGTAAATATATATTCATAAATATATTAAATATATAAACAAATAACTGTTTAACATGCACGTTGCTTCAAAAACAAAGAATTCAAACTCGTATTTCAGTAATCTAATAAATGTAAACGTGCTTTACATTTTGTGTAAGTAAATTACTTACACAAAATGTAAATTTAAATAAATTACACTTCCACAGAACCACTTATGACATTCTTTTGAAAGTGCAAAACAAAACAAAAAGACAAAAGTAATCACAATTTAACGTATTTAAAAATCAGCATGTAGGAAACGCGGAACAAGAGAACAAATCACGTAAATACATTGTTGTGACATATAAATCGTTCAGCTAATTCAGTCAAACAATTTAACATCTTTAATAATATTGATTTATTATTTGTAGACATGAAAGTTTTATAACAATATGAGATTAGATATTTGTTTATAATACAGAAATAGTTCAATTAAATTAATTTATTTATCACGGCTTTCTTGGAATATTTGCTTTAAGTACAATTTATTTTAAACTGAAGTAAATATGATTAGATATGTTTATTTTGTTACAATTTTTTCCTCGAATTTTAAAAAGAGATCTACACACTGTAGATTTACCAACGTCAAATTTATCCGCTTTGCATCTAAACATAATGTAACGGTAAATATATATATATTTCTTCTGCTGTAATAATTTTACAATTTTTAAACTATGAAAATTTAAGGTAAACAAGAAAACAAATTTTGTTATGAATAACAATCTATATTTTATTACTTAGTTAAAAATTATATTTTTTAATTATTATATAAAATTTTGATGTACGTAATATTTCAGTCCAATTATATTTCAAGGATAAAGTAATTTGTCAGCCTAACATCTGTCTGGCAAACGATATCAAATTGTCAACATACATCTAGAATTTACTGAAAAATGCATCAGTTGAATTATTTCTGTCAGTTGAATTATTTCTGCAATATACACTGACAAAGAAACATAATTATCGAAGCAAAAGGTGATTGAAAAATCACACCATTTCGTGAGTGAGCCATGAAATGATGTGAGCGAGCCACCATGGACCCCATGCTACACTGGACTGGGT
>JABFPP010000224.1:0-10555 GCA_022817365.1 Mallateleia sp. ZL-2020
TGCTGAGCGGAGAGTAAATGTAATGAATTAATTAATTAATTGATTGTTTTATTTTATGGTGTATAATAATATCTTTTCTTAACGTTACTTATGCCTAGCGGGTCAACAGTGGCTCGAGCCGGCTCAGGCTCGCGAGCCGCGAGCTAGCTCGTAGCCCGAGAGCTGCGAGCTGGCTCGAGCTCGCGAGCCACGAGCTGACACGAGCGTACCAGTCACGAATTGGTTCGTGGCTCGTCATTCATTTTAGTATTCAAACCAGGGGCGTATACTCATAAAGATTACTTTCCGTGGGATTACACTGAAAAAAATGATAATTTGTAATATAAATTTTACGATCCCAAATTTTTAGGGTAACAATGCATATCGTCAATTCAATAATATAATTTTCTCAGTGTATGAATAAATAATAAAACCAGTATAAACTTTGTGTAAATTAATATCTATATTTAAAGAAATTATGATCGAGGTACATTTTCATGAAGAAACGCAATTTCTTCTACATGCTCAGTTAACAAACGAGCTCTTGAATCGGTTACAATATTTCCCGCCACAGAAAACAGTCTCTCGCTACTCGCTTGTGTAGCAGGTATACTGAGATATTGCCTGGCAAGTGCTGATAATGTTGGATATAAAAACCGATTATCTCTCCACCAGTTAAAAATATTTGTTGACCGCGGTGCCAGTTGTTCTTGAAAATAGTTCTGAATTTCAATGTCGGCGTAAAATTGCATCGATTCTGCGCCTTCAGTCTCACATTCAGCACCGGATTCGTCATTCAACACTTGATCTAAATATTCCAATAATTTAGGTTTTTTCGCTGAAACAGAAATTTATTATTATTAAAAATACACAATTAAAATATTTTGAAATATTGCGCTTTCAATCTGAATATAAATTATATTATTATACAAGGGTACTTACGTTTAGACACTGAAGAATCTTCATTAACAGATGACATTTTGTTTATATTCCAGTCGTACACTACTGACTTCAAAGTTTTCTCAGCTGCTTCTTTTTCTGTTGCACTGAGCATTTTATTTTTGTATATTGGATTAAGCAACATTGACATTAACATTGCTTTGTTGTCTATACTGACGACATGAAAGCGATCTTGTAAAGCAAGATATAAATTTTGCTTTAATGTTTCCTTTTCTGTGCTTTCTTCATCAATGTCTACATGGCACAGATCTTTTAATATCTTAACAATCCAATAAGATACGTATCCAACGTTATCGGTATGTATTCCGATAACGTTGGATACGTATCTCCATTCAAAAGAACTATAGCCGTTTTAAACGGTTCTAATATCTCGACATACATGTAAAATTTGCTTCCACTCTTCCAGAGTTAAATTTTCTGGCATACCTGAAAGTTTTGAATAATGATATTCCAATCAATATTGCAACGTTCTTATATAGCGATTCAAGTTAAGCCCGTCAATAAAACAAATATGGGAAAAGAGAGAGCATGAATAATAATAAGAACGTTGACTGATCAAGATTGTTGTAATTTTATTTTCCAAATGTATTGACAATACACAATGTACGATATGACACGTATTCTTTTTAATACTACAGTGAATAACATTAATCACCACATGGTGTGCAGTTGCTGCATGTTATTATAATATTATTTATTACTTAGGCCAATTTTGCAAATCCGAGCTTTGGTTTCCCGTTGAGTCTTGTTAACAAAGTCTCTAGATGGAAATTATCGCTCGAGTATAAACTTGTGTTTTATAATTTGTCTTGGCTATATAACTTTTCATAAATAACAACTGTTACATGTAATTGCTATCGTGTAAACGAACAGCATTAGTTAACTCGTAGTATGTAAATAATTAAGAAATACGGTCTGCATTGATTACATTGATAGATGATAAAACGCAAATTTTGCTTTTGATTACAACAATCAATTTGGTCGATTAACTTTATGGGTGCTATCCAATTCGTGAATACCCTTGTATAACAAAGATTTCAAATTATGCACAGGAAATTTATTATTCGGTAGGAAGAAAATTACACGGTTCACTCCTGTGTAATTTTTCTATACAAAATCCAATATTTCTTATAACTTTTTAGTGTTAATTTGGTCTACTAGAGTTTCACGGATTCCCCAGTGCAACTCAAAATTAATTTAATCAAATTTGATTCTAATATTCGCTTTTGGTATTCGTAGAATTAATTCTCGTGAAAGAACATTCAAATAACGCGCGGTTTAAACACTATGTTAATTTCTTCCTTATCGATTCATGATAATCGCATTTTGAATCTCGCACAACTTCTCAATTTTACAATTGTTACATTATCGATATTACGAACGCAATTTATAAACATTCAAAAAAAAATTTTATAGGAAATTTATAGGATGAGGAAGTTATTTGAAAAACTGCTAAATTTATAAATCATTAATTAACTTTGACGTTATATCGCGATTTGTATTAGAACATGCATTTACACTTATTCTTCATACATTATCTCATTATCCCAAATACACAATTCCTTCAAACAATTAAACAAAAACATAAAATTTTAAAACAATTTTGGAATGAAATAATAAATTAAAAACCTGAATAATTCTGTCCAAGGGAATGTAGATTTTTTAGCTCAATACAGCGTCTTTTAATGAAACACAATTTCGACTGACTTTAAATATGACTTTGTTTACCTATTTTATGATTTCGTTAGACGAAATTCAAAATAATCTCGTTGTGTTTATATTTCTTTTTGTGTTTTGGTTGTAATCAATTTACATTCTTTGTTCGATTTTAGAATTAATTTCTATTCATGAAATATTCATGACAGAAATTATATTATTTAAATTACTTGATTTTTATAAATTTATCGTTAATTTCCAATAATATTCAATTTAAAGATTTTAAGTTTTTATAAGCAATGATTACAACTATTGTAACACGAGTGTTGTATATTATTATTAATATTGGACATTATTCTCTATAATTATGTATTACTTTATGGGTTTTACTTCCTTATGGATTAATATCGGTAATTGAATTCGTCAAAAACGGCACGGCACGGCAAATTAGTGGGCCTTGACATCCACTGGATTATTTATTTCTTTCCTATTTTGTTATAATTTATATCCCCCCAAAACGTTGATAATAATTACCCATTCAACGCCAATAAACGTTCCAACTTACACAAAGCAAACGAGTCACCTGTGCGGTGCCTCAGAAAGCGTTGTTAAAATTGTGGCTTAATGGCGTGACGCGAGATGTTCGCACGAACGAGTGTGTCGCTGACACGTCTGCCCGTTTGAAGCATCCAGAGCGGTCTCTCTCGTCGGGTAGCGATGAATCTCTCGACTGCCGTCGTCATCGCCAACGCGCATGCTCGAGCGGTGGCGCGCCTGTTGCAGTTACTAGGGCCTAACTAGGAGTTGTTTCCTTAACTATTTTGATGTTTTTGCGTGTTTAAAGTGTCTATCCTGGATTTGAATTCAGGATAGACATTTGTTACGTTTCATAGCCCCCCACTCAGCCTGAGATAGCTCGCGGAATCGTTGAACGGTTCAGGCTCATATGAACCTTGCACCTAAGAACAATCAAGTTCACGAGTAAGGAAAGTTAAAGTTCGATTAATAACTTGAGAATAGTATAGGGTAATAAAAGGATTTATTTCAAAAAGAAAAACTATATTAGGCACCACTCAATTCAATAATGATGTAGTTGAAGGTTGGTCTTCGTTGTTTTTAACCGATAACACTAGTTGGTGTCGTTTTTCTGTTAGCAGGGCCTCAACCCTTTCCAACTCATCGATTTGTCGTTGGCGATATCGATAATGGAATCGCAGAACTTCTGGGTCTCCTGTTTCTCCAGGTATATAGCCACATAAGTCCACCATCAGTTTCTCCTGCCTAGTTTGAGGAATGGTGACCGTGACATTCTCCAAACATGCTTGGAGCGTCAACTTTCTCAACTGAAGGTCGGCTATCTCTTCCTTTAGCTCATCAGTTGAGGGTTTCATTGGAAGAGTCACCTTCTCTGGACTGGTAGGTGGTGGTCTTCTGGGCAATACCAATCCCGCTGCCACTCGGTGAGCTTCTCGCAATATATTGCGGCGCACACGAGCTGGATCACGCTTTCGTGAAGCTGTGCTCCTTTTTCTCTTGGGAGGCATTCTGGAATCGAGGAATATAATCATATAACATTTTGTACCCTTTAACTTCTATTGACATATATGGACATCACTGAGTAATATTGTTGGGACAGACAAAGACAAATGCAACTGAAAACCATTTTCGCAGTCATAGCCCAAACCAGGAATTAAATGTCAATTCCTCATACTTTGTTCGTTAGCTATATCCTCTCGGATGTTATAAGGTCGTAAATCCTGACTATGAAATTTTCCTTTGAATTTATTGGTGATAGGGTGATACAATGTATAAGTACCCTTGAATAATTTTTCTTTAATGACGTATGGACCTTCGAATAGTGGCATGAATTTCGCAACTCTTTTACCCATAGTATCTGAAACATTATTAGCTCTCACAAGGACCAAGTCGTCAACCTCGAATTGATGTAAAGTGTGACTAGAATTGAAGTTTTGAGTTCTCTTTTCGTTCTTGATTTTAATCCTTTTTCTTGCCAATTCCAATTTTGCCTCATACGAAGGCTCATTTGAGTAAGATTGATCGACATGGTAAAATTGCTCCCAGATTCTCTTCGGTTTCTCTCCCAATTGCAACTCGTGAGGTGTCAACTCTGTAGTGTCATGGTGGACTGAGTTTATACAGTCTTCTATTATTTGAAGATACTCATACCAAGAAGCATGGTTGTCTGTTAGAAATGTTCGAAAGAACCTTCCCAGTTCTCTGTTTACACGTTCTACAATATTAGCCTGTGGGTGACGTACAGACGTGAAGATAAGGCGAATCTGTTCGTCTTTCAATTTTTGTATCCATGAACGTGAAGTGAACTGAGTGCCTTGGTCACATAAAACTGTCTTGGGTTTGCCATAAGTGGGAATATAATGTTCAAAGATTTTAGTAATTGTGGCTTGTGTAGTTGCTCTACGCATAGGATACAGTTTGACGAATTTAGAAAACGCATCGATGGTGACTAAGATGTACTGAGCACCGTAGCGACTTTTCGGCAGTGGTCCATAAAAGTCTATTGATAAAATTTCTGATGGTCCTTTTGGATTGATATTTTGCATTTCAGCGTAATACGTTCGATTCGGGACTTTATTTCTTTGGCAGGAGTCACAAGTGGCAATCCGTTTGTAGGTAATACAATTTTGATGGATCAGGATATCTCAGAACAGTATTTTCACAAAATAATTCCTTCACCGTGTCGAAGGCTGTTTGGATTTCCCGAGTCCATGTCCATTTTGTGCCCTTCTTCAATAGTTGTAGCAGGGGTACTGTAGATTTTGCATGTTGATCTGAAAACTTTGAATAATAGTTGACCAAGCCTAGGAATCCTCTTAGTTGTTTGAGATTCTTGGGTACTGGAAATTTCATAATGGCATTTAATTTTTCTTTGTCAGGCCTGATACCCTCCGTTGTAATTATGTGACCTAGAAATTTCACCTTGTTACAGAAAAATTCTGATTTCTTAATGTTGATGGTTAGGTTGTGTTTTTCTAAGATGTTAAAAATTCTCTTCAAATCTTGTATGTGTTCCTCTATTGATTTAGAAATTATCAGGATATCGTCAACAAAAGTTATAACACGATCGTCTAACTCTTTCAATGCTAGGTTCAATGCCCTTATCAATGCACTGGAACTGGTTTTCAATCCAAAGGGCACTACATTGAAATGGTAACATCGACCAGCGTGTAAGAACGCAGTATATTTTTTTGAAGTCTCCTCCAATAGTATTTGCCAAAAACTACTAACCAGATCGAGTTTCGACATAACTTGAACACCAGTACATTTTTGGAAAAGGACCTTCGTGGGTTCCATAGTTTCCCTGTCTCCAACAAGAACTTCGTTGAGTTTCCTGGCATCTAAGCAAACTCTAAGATCTCCGTTGGGCTTAATTACCGTTACAAGAGGGTTGATAAACTCAGAGGTTGATCTACTGATGATTTTCCAATCTAGCATTTTCTGAATCTCTTCGGCGACTTTTGTACGATATTTTATAGGGATCGGATATGATTTCGCCTCAAAACTTTGGTCGTCTTTAAGAACTAATTTGTGTTCATAATTGTTAATTAGTCCAGGTTCTGATCTAAAAAGAAATTTATGCTCTAACAGTACCTGTTTGAATTGATGATTTTGTTTCTGATTTAATGTATGATTCTCGAATTTCTCAACAATTTGTTGGAATTCATTGTCGGCTTCATTTTGTTTCTTGTTAGTTTTCATTTCATTGATTGGCACGGTAATTCGATTTTGATTATTTTTCGACATGGCAATTTGGTGTGTGTATTGGACAGGTGCACCTTCAATATCCGAATCTACTTTCAAGGTTTTACTCAGATCTTGGTCAACGCGCTTCTTCGCAGCTGGGCTGGCCCTATTTTCTGAGTTTTTGTCACCTATTTTGATACTCGATTCGTCTTTATAATTGAATTTTAATTGCATAGACTGACCATCTACAATTAACCTAAGGGTGTCGTTTTGAAAATCTAATAAAGCGTGAAGATTTTTGATGACATCAATGCCTATAATTGCATCACAATTTAATTTAGGTATTATGATTATTGGATATTCTTTAGAAACTTTTCCAAAAGTGATTTCTGCAAAAATTTGTCCGCGAACTCGAACTACTCGTCCACCGGTTTTACCCTGTATGGAAATTCCTGCGAAGGGATGTTTCGGACATTTGTTAAATTGATTATAATTTCTCAAATAAAATTCCTCAGAAATACAGGTAATTTCACTTCCTGTATCTACCAAAGCGAGGGATTCCACTGACTGGAATTTAACTTGTATTTGAGGACACTTTAGGCGTGCCTTTAATGACGGAACGCCATCCTCATTTGTAAGGAATTCACTTATTTCGTTAGAGTGAATGGTAATTAAATCTTCAGAAAACAGTTCTGACGTATCGTCTTGTGAATCCACTTTCTGTATACCTGTGTCGTTGGTGGTTCTTCTGGATTCTTGAATTTTAGTTTGAACTGTTCTTGTATCGATCACAGGTACTAATAGTTTTCCTGAAGATCGTCATGGTGTTCTTCGATTTCTTCATAGTGAACATCTATCCTTTCATTTTGTTCTTCGTCTTTATCTTCTGGGATTGGATCTCCTTCCATCACTTCCATTCTTCTAACTGTATGGCTTGTACCTTTATTATTACTATTTCGTCCATTTTGGTTGTAGCTATTGGATGGACCCCTGTTTGGAATATGTTGATTCCGGTTGGCGTCATTGGAAGGCCTTGTATTATTATTATTCATATATCTATTAGGTCGGTTTTGATAAGGGTTGGTTCCCGTTATAGAATTGTGATTGGCGTTTGAAGATGATTGGTTATGGTTTAGTCCTTGTCTAGGGTTAGCTGTATGATTGTATCCTTGGTAATTGTTAACATTATTCGGCACGGCATTATTCATTGCGCGAGCGGCATTAGAGGGACCCAACTGATCTAAACTTTCCAAGAGTTCAATTAGTGGTTCCACCTCTTTGACTTGTCTAACTGCGATTGCTGCCCTCACGTCTTCCGAAAAATGTCGCGATAGACTGCGTAAAATATGACCATCTGGAAGGGGTGGGATTAAATCTCGAGCATTATTGATTTGTCGGATTGCATATTCCACGCGCGTTAGCCGAGATGGTTGTCGATAATAGCCTGTTTCCAGTTCTGTTCTCACTTGATGTTGAATATTATCACTCCAATATCTAGTCGTGAATTTGTCGCAAAACCTCTCAAAGTTGAATTCGGCATCTCTAACTAACCTCCACCATTCCTTGGCGTTGCCCTTCAGACAAGTAGAGATAACTTGCTCGCACTGCCACGAGTTTGGATTAGTAGCCCTCCAAAATTGCTTTAAGTCTTCTAGAAATTTCATTGGACGATCTTTCAAATTTCCATCAAAGTGGGGATACTCTAAATGCGGAAGTCCTAAATTCGCACTTGTTTGTCTTCCCACGGGTGCACTTCGTTGTATTTGTTGTAATTCGTACTTGATTTGTTTCTCCTCTTTTTCAAGTTGATTTATAGCAAGCGAGTGGTGACGTTCGATTTCGCGAGATTGTTCTACAGCTGACAATAAGCTGGTGTGACCCCGAATTAAGGCTTCCAGACGTGCATTTTGTGCTTCTAATTGTTCCATACGTCTATTGAGTTCATCCCAGTACGCGTCTCCATTAGTTCTCAGGCGTGATACCATGCGATGTTCGGGCGCTTCTAAATCGGCAGTTTTAATTGGTCCTACTGATTTGTTTATACTCGTGGAGGGTACCTCGCGATCAACATTTACCGCTAATGGTAAACCCCTTTCACTTGCGGCTTTTCGAGGCCTACCTGGTCTTTTTGTCGTCACAAGAGTGTTGTATTCAGTTAAGTTCCCTGTGGAGTTTGCCTTAATCAACGAGTTTTTCGCATTTTCGTTGATTGTGGTTCCGTCTTCCGAATATGTATCTTCAATTTCTACCTCAACTGCTCTCGGATCGCTTGACGGTACGGTAACAATTTGTGGAATTGGGGGATTTGGCTCGTTTGACTGGATATTGGGTTTTTTGTCCCCAGTTATTCCCCTTTTGTTATCCATCTTTCCCTTGGGTTTTGAATAAACCAATGTTCAACTGCAATTGAAACCCTATTCACATTCACACTCACCCTCGTTCTCTCTATTCTCAATACAAGAACAATTTTTTCGATTTTATTCCCGGGATGTTTAGACGCGCTTTTTATAATAATTTAGCAGTTTTTCTTAGCAGTTTTTCTGACTGTGATTAGGATTACTAGGTAAAGACAAACTTTTCTCAGGTATCTCATTCTTGATTAATGAGTCTATTATGCAGATTTTGGCACCTTGAAATTGCATAAAATCAAAACAATTTTCATCTCAGGGGCCCCACGTTGGGCGCCATCATCGCTTCGACGCGTTCGTCGAATCCAAATGGTTGGGTTGCGAGCGGAATAAATTGGCTGTCTTTGTTTATAAGGTGGTTCGAAGGGTATCATTAAAATGCGTGCTTGCGATTCACGTAACGCAACGCAAAGTGTGCATCTCCTTGACGAAAAGGGCGTTTGCGAAGGCGGTCGAGTAAGAGGACCCGACCGACTTCCTTGAGCCAAGCCGTTCCCATGTTACTCCTTATGGGTCTTTCCGTTGACGTTGCTTCCCATGAACGTCCTAAACATTGACTTCCTTAAGGATGAAGGCAGATGGCCTATTAATTCGATGACCGTGCGTATTCTCGAACACTTCCCAGGACGTACGTGCGCGCGTCCCGACACTTGTCCTTCGCCGCTTTTCCGTTACTTCCGTACTTTGTGGGCTTGGTGCACTTGTAACGGATTTGACAGTCGCGATCCTAAACCAACGCGGGATGAGAATGTGTAAACAGTAACCATAGATGATGGGGGAAAAGAGTTGAACGGGTCGGAATGTAAGGTGTTCTGGGGAAGGATTTTATATTTATTTTAGAAAGTGGAGAAATTTAATAGTTACACACAGAACAATTTAATGGAGATTTTATTGTATTTTGTCCCAAAATTGTGTTATATTTGATGACAAAGTGACCTTAAGACCATTTTATGTATATTTTACTTTAATTATCAGGAAATTTATTAAATAGAGTATTTAAAGGTTTTAATATTTTTAGCATTGTTGAATAATTATATAAATAATATATTCATATTTCAGGAATAATTTTAGAATATGAAGAAAGATAATTTGGAATAATTTTTCCTATAAAATATGGAAATTTTTGCGTATTAGTTTTTTCATCGGTGTACTGTTGAATAAATATGTACATAATATTAATTAACATTTTTGAATATTTATATTGAACGTTTTAAAATTTCTTTTGTTTTGCATAAAAAATAAGATTAATTATTTTTACTATAAATTATTGAAAAAAATATATTTCACCCATGTATAAATTCGTCAATGAATGACATTAAAACTTATTTTTGTTTTACAAAGTTAAATAATTGACTTATAGAATTATTCTGCTCCGATTTACGATAAAATGTATGGGTATATTTTTCTGCGTGTATATGGAATCATATTACCTTCATATGTTGTTATGTTAACTCCACATTTATACTGTAGGAATTGTATTTAATTCCATAATGATATAAAATTAATCCATATTAATATGGAATCATATGGCCTCATGTAGTGTAGGCTCAAGCGGGGTAAAAAAGAACAATTTTTTCAAACATTCATGTCTAGGGAAATAAATAATCATTTATTTTTGTTTGCCTCATGTTTATGAGATACTCATGACTATTAGAGAGCTGATCGTCAAATAATAGTATATTATGCATTAAGAGTATGGTGGCTTATTTACCCTCTACGTCATCTCGTAATTACCCTAGGACGGTAAGTGTAATTTTTTTTTATTTATTTTTTTTTCGATTCGAAAAGATTCGAATTGTATTCGAAAAAAAAAGATTCGAAAAAATTCG